>JBAKBP010004195.1:0-139962 GCA_037953745.1 Lithodes maja
CCCTCCTCCGCCTCGGTGTCGGGCCGCCCTGTTCTCTCCGCCCCGGGGGTCCTTGCTCTGTTTCCCCCCGCGGCTCCTTCTGGCCTCCTTTCACCCGGCCATCCTTCCCCCTCCCGTCGTCCTGCTCCTCCTCCTTCTTCTCTTCCTGCCCTTCACTTCCCGTCTCGCCTAGGGGGTACCCCTGCTCTTGCCTCGGTGAGGTTTCGGGGTCCCCCTTTCTCGGGAGCTGTCGTGTCGCTGGAAGAGGGGGATGGTGCTGTTTCCCCCTCGGCCGTTCGTGATCGGGGTCGGGTCCCTCTACGGCGCCACGGCCGTCGTCGCTCGCCTTCCTTGGGCCGCGACGCTGCTGGTTCGTGTCGTGGGTCTCGCTCCCGCTCGCGCTTGTCCCTGCGGGCCGTCCATTCTGGTTGGGGGGGGGTCGCTTCTCTCGGTTCGATTGTTGGCTATGCAGGGCTGGGTTGTGTCACGCTTCGACGGGTGCTTGGCGTCGTTGGACGCCTCCCTCTTCTCGCGCTTCTTGGCAGTGACTCACCCTCAGCGCCTCGCCCTTCCTACCCCTGCTACGGTCCCGCTCCCTTCTGCAGGCCTCCGCTCTGGTCAGACTTCAGCCGCACTGACATCCTTCCGGCTGTTCAGTCCCTGGCTGTGTTGACGGGTCTGTCCTCCTATGGGTCGGGTTTGTGCGACGCCGGTCCGCCTGGCTTCGCCGTCTTGCTCGGTCGCCCTCTCCCCTTGGTGGCCTGGTTTGCTGGGGCCTTCGCCTTCACACCGTTCCGTCGACGGCTCTCCTTCGGTCCCTCCCCTGGAGTCGTCACTGCTTTTGCCTCCTCTTGTGTCTGTCGGCGGGTTGGCCGGCGCGTTCTGGTCCTGGCTGGGCGCGCCCATTCTTGAACTTTGTTCTATTGCTACCCCGTTCTTCTCTCACCCGGATCAGGCCTCTGTCGCCACGGTTTTTCCCTTGCGACAGTGGGTGACGGACTTCTTGTCTTGTCTTTCGGTTCCCTCCAGCCGTCTGTCCCCGCCTGCGGCTTTTCGGGGCGTCTGCGCCAGGCGCTCTTCGCGAGGGTTTGGACCGCGTTCTGCGGGTCCACCTTCGGCTCGCGGTGTCTTTGGTTCCCGAAGGCGGTTTTGTGCGCGGCAACTCGGCGCCGCCCGACAGTGCGGTCCTCGTTCTGCCGGCCGGCCCCCTTGGATATTCGTCGGGGTTTGTTGTACTCTGAGCTCTATACGTCGGGGTTGTTTCAGCTGGTTGCTTGGGTATGCTCGCTTCTCTGTCGGCGGCCCCTGCTTCCGACACGCGACGACACGCTGTGTCGTTGCGGTCCCTGCTTCCGTCACGCACCGTCGTGCTGTGTCGCACGCGGGGTCTTCTCAGTCCCGTCCTTCTGCCGGTCCTCTTCGGGGTGCTGCTGCAAGTGCTGCCGCCTTGCGCGGACGCAGGACTGGGACGTTGCAGGCCAGTGCGTCGATTCCGCCTCGCCCTTCTGTTCTTGCCCCCTTTCATCCCCGCTGTGTCGGGGCTGGCCGGCCTTCCACTTCCGGCCGCCCTTCGCCGTGGTCTGCTCCGCGCCGGCCTGGGGTTGGGGTAGCCCGCCCTTTTCGCCGGGGTTGAGGGGGGGGGGGGGGTAGAGGTCGACGTGGCGCTCGTGCCCGCACGGCCCGTACCGAGGGTACCTCCGCGTCAACACAATGTGTAGTTCTCTTGGTCGGCCTCCTTGTTCTCCTTCTCGCCTGGCCGACCGGGTCGCTCCCATCCTCTCGGGTGCTCCCTCGGGTTGTTTTTGCCCTTGCGCCCCTCGGTTGCCGCGAGGGACGTTGGGGGCGGCGGGTTGCGCGGTGGGGTCTCCCCTGGTGGTGGACGTCTCGACCCCCTTTCCGCTCTTGTCACCGACGCCGGTCCATCTCTTCGGAGGTGGCCCACGTGCTCACTTCCATGCCCGAGCTGGGTAGCGTCGAGGGTGTTGACCGCCGGTCGCCCGGTTTTCCTCTCCCGTGTCTTTCTGGTCCCGTCGACGAACTGCGTCGCGATGCGGCCGTTGGTGGTTCTATCGGCCCTCAACGGGCGCGTCGTGCACACACGGTTTCGGATGCTGCCGGTACCCCTGGTACGCCTGGCCCTGTGCCCTCTGTCGTGGGTTGTGTCGCTGGCCCTCCAGGATGCGTCTTGGCTCGTTCCTCTCCATCCTCTCTTCCAGCGATTCTTGGCCGTTCGGCCTTCCGATCGTGTGTTCCTGTTCGCCGGCCTTCCCTTCGGTCTCCACATCGCGCCGCGGATCTTCTCCGCACATGTGGGGCAGGCTCTGGGTCCTCTCCTCAGGACCGGGCTCCAGCTCCTGTTTTCCTTGGCCGACTGGTTGGTAGTTTCCGAAGCCCTCGGCCTGTGCGTTGGCGACGCCCTCACAGTCGTTCGCACCGTCGCACGGTTAGGGTTCCCCTTTTGGTGTTCCCGATTCACGCTTGACCCCGTCGCGTGTCGTGCCATGGGTCGGTCTCGCATGGGTTTTGTCCGGCGCTACGGTGACCCGGGGTCTGCCGACCGCGGTGCACCTTCGGTGGAAGGTCTTCGCCGTGTTGCACTCGGTCTCCCTCCTGGGGTGGCTCTGGGACTCGTTCGTGGGTTCGCTGCTTTGGGCCGCTCTGCCCCTTTCCTTAGGGAGCCTCTGGCTACTCCGCCTCCTCCTCATGGGCCCCGTGGTGTTTCCGTTGCCCCTCTGGATCGGCTCCTGCCGCTCCTGCGTCCCGTTCGCTGACGCTTCGGTCTCGGGGTTGCTCCGGGCTCGCTCTCTGCGGCTGTGCCCTGGTCCGCCCCCCCCACCGACGGTCTGGGTAGCCACAGATCCGTCGAGCGAGGTTGGGTGGGGTTCCCGATCGAACCTGGGACGTCCACTTCCTGGCAGATGGGTGGGTCTCCCTCCACTTACCCGTCTATGCCCTCGGACTGTTGGTTCCTCTGTTCTTCCTGCGGGACCACGCGCTGGCCCTTCGGGGTCAGTCGGTGGCCTTCGGGTTAGACACTCAGACAGGCTGTCCCCTGTTTTCCTTCTGCGGGGGTTCCTCCAGGTCGTTGACTCTATTGGGGGTCTCGGTGGAGTTGTTCTTCCTCGCGGGCCGGCACCCCTTCTCCTTGCATGCCTCCTCCCTGCCCGGGCCTGCCACCCTGTGGGCGGCCGCCCTGTCGTGGGGGCAGGGCGTTCTTGTTGAATGGGCGTTGCAACGGACTGTGTTCGCCGACCTCGCGGCTTCCTGAGGTGTTCCGGAGGTCGCCTTGTTCGCATCGGGGGTGCCGCGCCAGTTGCCTTTGGACCTCTCCCTCCGGCCTCGCGCTCCGGGGGGGGTCCGACCGCTTTCATGGTGGCCTGGTACAGGTGGCGGTCGATATACATCTTTCTGCCCCCAGACGCGCTGTTGCTGTGCCCAGTCCTCGCGAGGCTGCGGCTGTATCACGGCTGCGTCTGGCTCCTCGCGCCTCTGTGGCCGGCGCGGGCTTGGTCCGCCCGGTTGCCGCGGTGGTGCCCGAGTCCGGTCCCTCTACCTGTCTCCGGCTTCCACTTGGGCTCGGTTGGGGACCTGCGGGCCTCGTTGGCCTTCGCGTCGTGCTTGTTCATGTGGCACGGTGGCTCCCGGTCCCCGGCCGGGCCCTGGCCGGGCCCTGACTGACTTCCTGCAGCGTTCCTGGCCGTCTTCTCCTTGGGGGCCTTACGGGTCCCGCTGGGGGTCTTTTCCTAGGTGGCTCCAGGCCACTCGCCTGCCAGTTGGCTCTCCTTCCCTCGTCCTACGCTCCTTGTTTCACCTCTTCCGTACACGTCGCTTTCGAGTCGACGCTATACGTACCCCCTTGTCTGCCGTCCGGGGGATCTTTGGGTCCGTCGCTGGGCTGGTCGTTCTGCCACAGGCGCTGGATTCCTTCCTGCCGGCTGCCTTCCGGGATCGACCTCCTCCGCGCCTGGTCCCTCCGCAGTGGGATCTGGGGCGGGCTCTGGTCCTTCTGGCTTCACCCACGTCTACAAGGGCCGCTACGCCGGCTCTGTTGCTCGGGCGTCCGCTCTTCCTTGTCGCTCTGGCCGCTGGGGTTCGGGTGTCTGCCCTAGCGGCATTGTCATGGCCCCGGGACTGCGTGCGATTCTCCCCGTCCTTGCATGGCGTCTCGTTCGCCTCCTCCCCTCCTTTTGTTACCTCGCTTGGGAGGGCGGCCCCCGCTTTCCGGCCTTTCGCCGTCCAGGCTTTCCGGCTTGGGCATCCTCGCCGTGTGTTGTGCCCGGTGTCGGCCTTGCGCTCCTCTGTTGCGTCTGTGGCGCCGCCTTCGGGTCCTGCTGTGTGGGTGTCTCCTCGGACAGGTGGGAGGCTCTCGCAGGTGCGGATGGGCCGCCGCGTTTGTCGGACCGTTCGTGCCCGTCGCCCTGTTTGTAGGGGTTCTGCGCACGATGTCAGATCCTTTGCTGCCTCCTTCCGGTTCCTGCCACGTCGATCCTTCCCTGCCTTCGCCTCAGCGGTTTTGTGGGTCTTCTCTCAATTCCTTCATCTCCTCCTACCTCTCCGTGTCCAGTGTTCGACCCCCTCGGCTGGTGATTGCTCTCGGGGGTCGTGTTTCCTGGTGCTCTGGCGAAGATCCCTGGTCTTCCCCCCTTGTCCCTCGTTCTTTTCCTTTGTTTTATATGACAAAGGGGGTGGGGGGGGGGTGTACGGGTTTGCAACACTGGATTGCAAGTTTGGGATTATGTATTGTTCCAGTACATAAGTGTTTTTGCCATATTGAAAATTGTGTTTTGTTCTTGTGTTCAGTGTTTTTGTTGGTTTTTGAAGAAAAGGGATTTTGGGTACAGTACCTTTTTGGTTTCAGACAAGTCTATGTTTTTGCATTACTATGAATGACGGGCATGTGTTAAAACTGTTCTTTTTAGCTACTCCTCAGTTTTTCACTCTTTTATTAGACTCTCTTGTTTAAATTGTGTCTTTGTCATTCATACTTTTATTTTATGCATTGGTTTTTTTGGTAGGTTGGGCTTGGATGTCCTCCTCCTATTTGTTATGCAGCCTTGACGTTGGATTTGCCAAGACTACTAACAAATTGGGAGGTTTGACGTACCTCCCAACCTACCAAATAGGAAAACCTACTATTTGGTAGTAGTCTTGGAAAATCCAACGTACATAATACCCTCCCTCACGCCGGACCCCTGCCCATCCGCGTTCTTCTGCTGACGTGAGATGTGATAACAAGAGAGGGTCGCTCATGCGCACGTTCGACAGGGATCTGCACATGACGGAACACGGGATGGGCCTTAAGCGGTAACTAAGGTAAACCCCTTTTTCTTCTCTTCTATGCTTTTTTCACCTTCGGTGGTAGTTTTGGTTAATGTACAACGTCTCCTAGAGCAAGATAAGGAGTAGACTCTAGACGTTTTCTTTTTAACCGCGGTAAGTCGTCATTGCAATTAGGTTAATAGCCTTGACGTTGGATTTTCCAAGACTACTACCAAATAGTAGGTTTTCCTATTTGGTAGGTTGGGAGGTACGTCAAACCTCCCATTAAACGCTTCTAATTTTCGTATTAATTATTATTACTATTAACTAGGGAAAACGAACAAGTTGATAGGCATGACAATTCAGTTAAACACGGCAAAGGATAATAACAGGCTAAGCGCCGAGTGAAGGCTTCGAGTAAATGCACTCGTTACAAGGAATGAACACTACACAAAAAGGACATTTGAAGACTACGGTTAATCAACGCCTAGCACACCGAGCAGTAAACTGGAACACACTCAATTACAGACCGATATGTGATACCATATGATATCACCAGACAACACGCTCAGACAACGTGTGAACTCAAGAACACTAATCAGTGTTCGTTACACAATACCCAACGCACAATAAACTCAGAGCCCCTCACAACACTGGGGCTCGTTACACATACACAATAATGCACCAATGCTGTCTCATCTCCTCTTCAAAGGACAAAACAGTACACTCTACCTACTTGTCTCAACACACACGCCAGCAGACAACACGTCACGCATGTCCAGGGGTGTACCCAGACCAGCGTGAACAGGAGCACTTCTCCCACCTCTGCCTCGTCGGGCTCTCCAACAGCTACTAACTCTCAACTTTTCCCTCCCTATACACATCTCTTCCCAAGCCCTATTTTCGGCAAGAACCTGGTGTCACACTAGTCTATACAGCAGAGTCACACGGAATGTCAGATAAAGGCCTCCTGTCGTGGGAAATGTAGATCTTCCCACGCCTACATGCCCCCCGTGTGTAGGTGGTTGAAGGGTTCCCAGGCCTACACACCACGTGCATAGACTCCCACGGGTGGTGCTTGCGACACTGGACACCAGCCGCTATCGGTGTAGATTAAGGTGGGTCGCCTGTCTCTCTCCTCCCTCCGTCTGTGCCACCACGCTGCTCCCTTACAATATATATATATATATATATATATATATATAGAGAGAGAGAGAGAGAGAGAGAGAGAGAGAGCACAGAATGTAAAAAAGTCATGGGCCCTAAAAATACCTTCTTGATCTTTGATAGCCAACCTGACGTCTGCTTATTTTTAGTTTAGCTTAAGGGGGGTCACCTGTCTTGTTTCTCTCCTTTTCTCTCTTTCTCTGAGTTGTATCCATGCGGCCCCATTCAGCCTACTGTTTTAAGACGTTTATCCTCATCCAGGTGTAGATTTTTTCCCGATGAGCGGTAGCGAGCCAACATATAATTTTGAAATGTTTTTGACAGCAGGCTAAATTTGTACATAATTTCAATAGAAAATGTCTCTGGCGAAGCCGGATTTCTCCATACAATGCTGGCTCGCTATCGCTCACCAGGAAACAAATCGACACCTGGAAGGGGATTAACGTCTTAAAACAGTAGGCTGAATGGATACAACCCAGAGAAAGAGAAAAGGAGAGACAAAAAGCAGGTCACCCCCCTTAACTCTATCCAGGCTGGGGTGGTCTTTGGGTTTCTGTTTAACTCCGTTTATGTGGCGATTTTAAGACTTTTCACCACATTTGTTTGGGGATTGCAAGACGTTTCCCTTATTCAGGGTCTTAATTGTTTCTGGGCAAGCCATAGCGAGCCTGGGATATAGGAGAAAGCGGCATTCGCCAGTACAAATTTAGAGATGAAATATAGAAATGTAGCTTGAAGGGGGATCTTGATATTTTTTGATTTTTTTTTGTATTATTTATTTTGCTATTTATATGATTTTGTATTTGTTTAGCTGGACTGATTTTTTGGGAGGTTTCCTATAGTTTACGGGGCAAACTATCAATAAATTGCTCGAAAAAAAGACAAAATCAACCAAAGCCAATAATAAAATTAAAACAAAACCAAACAACACCCAAGTAACTCCCTGTGATTTCGAATGAATTAGTCTTAAACGTGGGGAGGGGGGGGGGGGGGGGGGCTTTATTTCCATTTCATTAACCTTACAATATTATCATCCCTAGAACTCCATCCACCTTTAAAAAAAGAAAAACCAATAATAATAACAACAATAATAATTATAATAATAATAATAATAATAATAATAATAATAATAATAATAATTAATAATAATAATAATAAATAAATAAATTAAATAGATACAATTTTTTGTTGGTAGAATAATGTCCCACTCGAAGGCGTTTCCTACTAAAATACCAGCTCTCTGCCGACATCTAAATGGCACAAAAGGTCTTGATACTGACAAAGATATGGGCGAGAGGTGTGAAAATCGCCATACAAATGGGGCAAACATTTTAAAATATCAAAAGTAATTGGGCAGCATGAGTGAGAAAGGGGTTCAGAACAAACAAATATTTCCCCTTTAAGTATAATAATGCTACAACTTTGTAATATTCTGATGTAGCACACGACATGGTGGTGAGGGTTTGCTATTCAGAAGTAAACAAACGTACTTCCTAAGCTAAATAAAATCGGGTGTCAGTGGTTAGCTATTGGTATGAAAAGATCGTATTTATGCCAGACCAACAACTATTGGTATGAAAAGGTCGTATGAAATGTCCATAATGATCTAGCCTCGTCAGTTACTTATATTAACAGTATCTTTTAAATCTTTTATTCCCCGAGGTTGATTCTAAGCTCCATAAACTCTCTCTATAGATCTTGTTCTCGCTCTCCAAACAGATTCAATAATATTTGACTGACCTTATCCTGTATATGATTATCAATTCAATGTTCAACTTATTAATCTTCGGCCTGTTAAGCAACTGGTAATTGTGCAATTGTGTGTGAAAGAGAGAGAGAGAGCGAGTGAGGGATGGATATGTGAAGAAATATAAAGAAGAATGGCAGAGTCAATTTAGGGTTTACTTCCAATTGCTACTATAGAGCAAGAGAGAGAGAGAGTGTGTGTGTGAGAGTCAGAATGAGAGAGAGAGAGAGGGAGAGATACTTACAGTATATAGAGTTGCACATATACACAGACTGCACAGACCTTGCGGTCCCTACTAGGCAGTCCGGACTTAATGCTAATATAAAATTTGCTACAAATTGGAAGGTAGAGATAGCAAAGCAGAAGTCTCTCTCCCCACCCAAAAAGAGAGAGAGAGAGAGAGAGAGAGAGAGAGAGAGAGAGAGAGAGAGAGAGAGAGAGAGAGAGAGAGAGAGAGAGAGAGTGAGTGAGATAGTGTGTGTGTGAGATTGAGAATGAGAGATGAAGAGATTGATAGATAGATTGATATAGATAGTGAGAGAGAGAGAGAGAGTGTGTGTGTGCGTGTCTCATGACCAACTTTGCTGACTGCCAACCGAAATAACTCCAAATGCGTAACTCTCTCTCTCTCTTTCTTCCTTGCTATCTTTTTCTTTCACTTTCTCTTACTTTCGGCTTTGCTATCTCAAGTAGAATTAAGTTTTTGTCACCTCGCTGGGATCGTATGGTTTGTGTGGCTCGTGTATCTACGCATGTTTCTATCTCTCTCTCTCTCTCTCTCTCTCTCTCTATCTATCTATCTATTGTTGTTTTCTATATTCCAACTACTCCCTCTCGGGCATAGGCTGACAGCCTGTACATTCTACCGCTCAACACGGTGAAACCCGTGAGGTCTCGTTCCAGGCTAGGGAGTGAGACATGTGAAGCACCCACTCACGGCTTGAAGCAGCCCCATCTCTGAAGCTGATTCACCTCTGCGCTTCACTTCTCACCCCGTAGACTCGGACCCTCACTCTCAGAGCGCCACCTATTGAGCAATTAACTCACTAGGCTTATTGCTCCTCTGTAGCATATTTTGAATATGGGAATATGCATACAGTGCTATTTAATATGCATACAGTGCTATTTAATATGCATACAGTGCTATTTAATATGCATACAGTGCTATTTAATCAATGAATAATAATTTGTTAGCGTTTCGTTGGGGTGTGGTAATGTACTAGGTAGGCTACAGCACAAATTCCATCCCAATAATATCTTCCCATTGACATATCGGGATTCGAATCCGGGTCCATTGGATTACCAGTCCAGTGGCAAGACCACTCCACCACACCTCCCGTATATTTATCTGTTTATCTCTCTATTTATTTATCTATCTCTCACACTCGCCTTCTCTCGCTCTTTATCTCCTTCTCTCTCTCTCTCTCTCTCTCACTCTCTCTCTCTCTGTCCAAGTTTACCAAGGGAGGTAGTCGACAGTAATTCTATTTAAGAAAGGACTGGACGATCATCTAATGAAGATTGGTTTAATATGAATTAATCAGTAGGCATGTGTAATTTCCATTTCAAACTAATTTCTTCCTATGCTACATACAAACTTTCCTTGTGAGCATTTCTAGACCCATAAGGTTACACTTCATCTTATTTGCCGGTACGGCTTTTTAGCCGGAGGGTGGGGAGAGAGCCTTCTACTTTACTGTCCTTGTTATGACGGGTTATAATTGTTTAATTCCCTTGGTACAGTCCGTTAAACAATCGAATTATGGTTTGATGGACTTCTATACTCTTGACAGGAACATCCCTAGTAGGTTCTTTATGCAACATACAACAGTATTCATGGGATCAATACCCTACTCAATGATAACACAAATATGGACGTACATAGATTGGTTTTATTTATAGGGCATAATGGGTAAAATGGCATGGATCATAAAAGAATATTTCCTGGATATTATGCAAATAATAATCTTAGTCTCCTAAAGTAATAATCATGACAACTATAGCAACCCAATGGTGAGTGTCTAGTGTAAATTGGCTCAAAACAGGAAAGTATACCCATAGCTATTACTGCACATAAATAATTATTAGCCCTCAATACAATAATAAATGAGGGTCGAGTATCTTCCGTAATTAATGAAAGATGAATTCAGGTGCAGGAGAATATCCAGCAACTAAGATAGAGCGAATTGATGTTTACAAATATTGACTCCCTGTATGGCAGGTGAGTCACACGGTACCCTCGAGGTGAGACTTAATTATTGACCGCGTATAATTGACCTCAGGTAGGGGTCACCTGGCAGGTCACTTGCTGGACTGCGTTAGTGAGATATCAGTTTATACTTAATGCAACTCTATTCTTAGTGCTAGTTCAATAATAACATAATTAATAAGAGTGGGTAGAGAATATTATTTGGAATAAATGAGATATACTAAATCTCGGGAAGGGTGAATTTATATTGATCACGTATTTATATTAAGTGATCGTATGTTCAGATAACGAGACAAGCTTAGGAAAGTCGTATTTATATATATATATATAGAATCGAGTAAAGCGAGAACGTTTAATTGACACAGATCAAAGGGGGGATAATTAACTCTACTTTACACAGTAGAAGAGAATCTGTTCAGAAGTAAATAATACGATATATGCGTATGAAGATAATGAATATCAAATGTAATTAATAATAGCTGGGTCGTGAATGACACAATAAGCAAATTAATACCTGAATTCGGTATCAATCGAAGAATCTGAACTGGTTAACAGATATAACGAAATAAATCGTAGTTTAATAACTAGGGCGCTGGCGACGAAGTCCAGCTCATTAATACATATAATATTATAAATCAGTATCAGTGGTCGTGTCTGAACGAGTTAGCAGAACGACGGGAATAGAAATACACAGGCACAATTAGTGTATGTTGAATGGATGTATATAATTGCAATATGAATTTTATGAGGAAGACTTCCTATACATTAAACTCGAATATCACTACATCAATAATCATCAGAACATAAATTAACGTTCATAAAATAACTTCAAAAATGATGAGTAAGATCAAGTATGGAAATTAATAAAGGAATTACTCTATGAACTCGTTGGCAAATCGGGCGTAGGTCTTAGGTAAAATAGCGATAAGAGAATGAATCAATTACGGAATACACTGCGACTTCATCTCACGAATAATCAATTATAAAATATAAAGTTAGTAAATAAGTACACAGCACCGTTCACATATTTACGTAATCAATACCTCAATAACAATAGCCAACATATAAACATAGAAACACTTAGGTAGTTGGAGGGCAGGGGGTCGAGAGTACAGGTCTGGCCGGCCGGGAGTGAGGGTAGATGACTGCTCTTCAGGGCTGTTTACGTCACTCGAGCAGGGGTCCTAGGTCCAGGGCGTCAGGCAACAGACGGGCAGCACCTCAGTAACACAGCAGGTGGTACTTCAGGAGGTACTCTCGAGGGGCAGGAGGGGAGGCTGGGGCGAACCTAAACACTTTGCCATGGAAGTCCGGGCCCGAGGGTGTTAGACTTTAGGGAGGTGTGGTTTCCATACATTACTCAGGATTTTATGAAGTACTATGCTAAATTGTTTGTGACGCTTGAGTCAAGGTTTTCAGGGTTTTAGGGCTATGAAGAAAAAGGTTAAGTTGGCTGTTACGAGGTACATATTAATCCTAGCCTTGGTAATAAGATAAAAATACATGGGCCTATCTCCAAGGTATCATCTTAATATTACATTTAAGATCAGTGAGGCCGTACGTTGCTATAATCGAATTAACTGACTTATAACCTACATTTCTTGGCTGGGCTCTCAGGGTTTATAATCCTTCGTTGAGGACTCAATAGGAAACTCTACTTGTACCGTCACAAGCAGGGATTTGTAGGGTAGATGCTAATCCCATTTGGTTCTATAGCACTCAGGTCGTTGGTGGTTGGATTGCATAAACAATGCTTCTGTGTAATCCAGATTTGGCTGGACTGCAGAAGGTGCATGTCGATTGGTTGTGGCCACGTAAAAGGAGGGTTGTAATTGGCTCTCCACGCCTGGTGGTGATTGGTGGTGGATTCCCTCTAGCCTCCTATCAGGCCGTGGGCATGAAAGAGCACAGCTGGGGGTAGGTCTGGAGATGGGTAACTGTGGTAGAGGAGATTGTCTGGAGAGGGGTAACTGAGGTACTTGGGGTGTCCTTCCTTGTCTCTTATGTCCTTTGGGCTTCGAAGAGGTGGTTTGAAGGCTGGGGGTCTGGAGATGGGTAACTGAGGTATTGGGGGTGTCCTTTCTTGTCTCTTGTGTCCTTTTTTTTGTTTTTTTTTAAAAAGACCTCCGTCTACGTATTGTGAAAAACCTGTTATCCTCCGGCAAATTGTGGGGTTGAGTGAGTGAAGGGGGGGACAGTGAATGAAGGAGGATGCATGTTTTTCATAATACGTGTTGCTAGCCCCAAACGCGCGAGCAACTGTGGCTTTCAACCATCCGACACATCCCCTTTTATTAATGTGTATCACACATGTTACATACAAATAAAGTTTATGTTTCTGTTTTACCCTACTGTGGAAAGACTACGGATACACCACTCCTGCCGGGGCCTCACGCAGTGGCATGACCCAGTCCTGTCGAACTGAGCTCATGACGCTGGTGGCATTGCCCCGGAGGATAGCCATCCCTAGTCTTTGCTTGAGCCAGAGGGTTTCCCGGGGTTCTCCTGAAACTTCTCTGATTTTACGGCCTATTTCATTCACCATCTTAAGGGTGGTAGGGCCGAAGACTCCTGAAATTTCGAATGCCAGGGGCTCGAACTGATGAATTCTGGCGATGGCTTGATATTTTTCTCGCTTTTTATTTTCTGCTATCCGGGCGGCTTCACCTGCTTCGTCGGCGTTTCTGGCGGCGTTGGTCGTGGAGAAAGTGTCAACACATGTGGCATCCCACACGAGGCACCGGCCATTCTTGTAAGGGTAAGTGGTCATCCCATCTGGCCGTTTGCCGTCTTCTCTGTGAAGTCCATGTGGTTCGAGGATTGATGCACAGTTAGCACTCTGCAGGGCCCGTTTTATGACATCATTTAGTGCAGAGTGTCTTGGCAGGCGGCCTGCGTTGTAATTACATGACAAGGCATGGTGACCTTGAGCATCCATCCTCCCATCACACTTGCAAGTGTGTGGGTGACAAACTGCCGCACCCACTCTGAGCGCGATGGCGACCCGGAGCGCTTCAGCATCCAAGTGAGTTCCAAGAGGTGGGATGGGGATGGCGTGTAACCACAAGCCACTCTCCGAACGGGCGGCTGCCTGGAGGCGTGCTTTTGCAACCTGGTCTGCATTGGTTAGGAGATTTTCTTGAGTTTTCTTCGCCGAGATGGTATCCCACGCTTTCTGCTTGCTCCTGGAGGTACCCTGAGGCTCCTCCTCTACTCCTGTACTTCCCTTCCAGGTGTTAATCGCTGCTGTTACGTCCCCGTTAAGTGTCATTCCGGGTTTAGAATAAAGGATGGACAATACGAGGTCGTTGGTCGTGATGAGGGAAGAGATAAAGGCTGGGGAGGCAATATCCGAGGCTCTCCGTATGCCCAAGCCCCCGAGGCGGACAGGAAGGGTGGCTTGTGTCCAGGCCTGTTCTTTAAATTCCACGTTGGTGATGCTGGTCACTGCATCTCGGATTATGCTGTCTAATTCTTGGAGGCCGCCGTTGTTCGTGTAAGTCATCGATGTGCGCAGGAGGTATTGGAGTTTTGGGATGGAGAAACAGTTCTTGAGCAGGGCCAGAGCTGAGTGGGCATCGATGTGTATCAGGCGACTCACGAGACGTTGAAGCTCCTCCTTTTTAACTTGAAGTGCTGGTGGGATTGCTGCCAGAGTTAGTGGGGAACCTAATAGGGTTTGCTGGTGCTCCTGAAGGATCTTTACATCTGGCAATATGTTTCGGAACAGGGCCTGAGTCTCTTCTTCTTGTTCACGTGTGTGGTTGAGGAGAACAAGTTCACATTTGGTGTCATTTATCACTAGCCCGGCCTGGCCGAGGTCAGTTATGATGTTATTTAGGTCAGTTAGAACGTTCTCTACTGACCCACCCAAGGTTGCATCGTCCAGGTACCATACATTCAGCTCTGACCTTACTTTGTTAGCTGCTGCATCCACCCCTATTGAGAAAAGAGCAGGACCACCTGGATCTCCCTGCTGTAACCCGGTCTCTGATGGGATTACCGTCTCGCCAAAAATCAGGATTGAAGGTTTGGAATAAGCCTGCCAAAGTAGGGGGTACAGAGTGGGGATGTGTTCTTGAGCTGCACGGAGGAAGACATCCCTGCGAATGCTGTTGAATGCGTTCCGCATGTCAATCTTTAGAAGCACTCGTTTTTCTTGGGCTTGGCTGAGGTAGGTGCGGGTTGCGTGTACAGCAGCTTCACACCCCCCTGGAGTTCCGAAACCTAGTTGAACTGGTCTTAAGTGTTGACCTAGGCCATTCGAGAGTGGTTTCAAACCCACCTTTGTGGCAAGGCGGCGGAAGGTGTTCCCTACTGCTATTGGGCGCACACCGCCATCTTTCTTTGCCAGTGCACAGAGTGATGCCCCAAAAAATAGGGGTGTGGCACAGTCGGGTACTTCCCCTCTTAAAACCATGTTGATGAATTTGGTGAGGGTTTCCAAGAGTGCCTCCCCAGCAGCTCCTGATCCCTTACCCAAGAGGCCTTTGAGGTGGGCGGGTCGGATACCATCTGGGCCCGCGGCTGAGCCTGCTGGGAATGAAGTCACTGCGGCGACCACCTGCTCCTTCGTGACAACTAAAGGTTGGCGCATCTGGTCATTTGGGGCAGGGGGGAGGTTTAGGTCCCTAGGTGGAGGTGGGTGCTTTTCTTGTAGGGCTTCAACAACTTCGGTGCCTTGACCAGCAAAACCTTCTGAAGAGGACAACAGTCTGACGGCCCCTTTGATGTCACTATCCGCCAGCTTCGCCGCGACCCTCTTACGTAGCTGTTCAGCCTCTTCCTCTTCCTTGTCCTGGTGCTTCTGGGCCCTGTTTGGTTGCTGTTCGGGGGGTTCCACCAGTTTGTTTCCATCCATATACTGTGCTACTTGACGTTTCACTCTGGTGGCTAGTGAAACCTGAAGATGGTCTTGTATGTTGGTTCTGGGTGGTTTTCGGAGGGCCCCATAGGAGAAACCCAGGAGCCGTGCCCATGCGAGGGGTGTCTTGAGCTGTAGGGCCTGCTTTATGATGGTTGTAAGGGCCTCCGCCACTTGGATTCTGGCTCCTTTAGGTACCCGGGCAAGGACCTGGATCCGCGCTTTCCATTTGGTCACCAGTTGGGTCAAGTCGGCGGCCGGTGTTGCCGGTGTTGCCCCGGTTGGCTCTGCAGTGGGCCCTGGACATGCGAGACATTTCCAGTTTGGTTGTTCTCCTGATGTTTTCTTTGTCAGCTTAGCACAAGATAAATGAATAGATCTAAGACAGCCGGTCCTTGGGGCTTCGATGAGGTTATTTGAATGCTGGCTATTCGGTGTACCGTTCCCTCTGGTACACGCTTGAGCCCGGTCATTTCAGTCCTATTCTTCCATTATAAACTGTCCCTGTCTAGTAGTATTAAGGCCGGACCACCTAGTTTGGACCGCAAGGTCTGTGTGGTCTGAGTATTTGTGTAACTCTGTGTAACTCTCTCGCTTCTTCTTCTCCCTTTCCCCGAGCGAGTTTAATGGTTCTGTTAAGGCATTTCAAGTCATAATAACTTTCACCTAACTTTTCTTGCGTTCAGTAATTGATCGGGCAGCAAAAGCAACCAACCTCTCATAGCGCAAGCAACAGAGTGGATGGTTTGGTTTATATGGTACCCCCTTCTCCCTCATGCTTAGCCCCTTCAGTTTTGAGTTTTTAAGACGTTCGGACCATCAGTTGGCGAATTTAAGACTTTTCGATTATTTGTTTTCAATATTAAGACCATTCATTCAATTTAGGTGTCGATTTTTACCTGGGGAGCGATAGCGAGCTTGTAATTTAAAAGTGTCCCGGCCTTTGGCCGCGACACTTTTCTACCGAAAAATGTACATATTTATCTTGGAGGGGGGTCTAGGGGGTGTTTTTCTAAGTTTGATGGAGGTCTAACGAGGAAACCAAGAAATAAAGGAATACATGAATTAATGGACACAAAAAAAAAGGCCCATCCCCCCTTAATTAAACCCTTCTGTACCGGCGACGTATTTTTAACTTTATTCTTGCTACTATCAGACGATTTTTTTCCGCTTAAAAAGAACCTCCAATAATCAACAGGCTTCGAACTATCTCCCTTAACCCTTTTTACTACCACAGATCCCTCTTAATTTTTTTTTAATTTTTTTTTTAATTTTTTTGTCTATGTGAGTGAGGGAAACAGAAGACAGAACTGCCTGTAGCGAGTGCCTCCCCTATAGTTGAAAGAGTGACAGGGCCAAAATCAAGGGACGTTCGAGCTAAAATGCCTGGACACACGGAGTTTGAAGCAATTTAAGTCATAGGAGTGGGAAAATACTAATTCTGGGAGAGTTCCAGAGCTCAGCTGTTGAATAGAAGAAAGACTGAGAGTAACGTTTCACTCTTGGGTTGGAGAGTTGCACAGAGTAGGGGTGGGATTGTGTTGCAAGATGGGTACCACGTACCCTATGTAGAGGAGGAGGTATACACTGGGAGATCTCTAAGGAGCACTGATTATTGTAGTAGCGATAGAAAAGCGAGAGAGATGCACAATATCGTCTAAATATAGCAAGTAACACAATGCAAGAGACGTCGTCGGTACAGAAGGGGTTAACCCTTTCTGTACCGGCGACGTCTTTTTTATTTTATATCAGCTACACTTAGACGATGTTATGAAGCTGAGGAAGGATACATGGTAGCTAAAAGGACTAATTGAGATAGTGTGTAGCCTTTTAATGGGTAGACGTCCTTCCTAAGCTTAAACAATCGTCTAATAATTTGTTCTGGCCCCTCTTCTCCCTCTTGTTTAGCCCCTTTAGTTGTGAGATGTTATGTTCGGCCCATTAGCAGTATTTTTATATTATTCAGTGACCAAATATAATCCCATAAGTATTAGTTTGTCAATATTGTTTCCTTATAATTTGCACCGTATTTCGTTGATTATATTTAGTTACTGCTCAACACACAGGGAGGGGAGGTGTGGTGGAGTGGTCTTGCCACTGGCCTGGTAATCCAAAGGTCCCGGGTTCAAATCCCGATGTATCAATGGGAAGATATTATTGGGATGGAATTTGTGCTGTACCTAGTATCAGTGCATTACCACAAGCCCACCGAAACGTCAATAAAATACCCTCATTGTTCCCTGATTAAATAGCACTGTATGAATATTCCCATATTCAAAATATGCTATAGGGGTGTGATGCCTGGTGAGTTATCTGCTCAACAGGTGGCGTTGTGTGTGTGTAAGTGTGAGAGTCCGAGTGTAGGGGGTGAGACTGTGAAGCACGGGAACGAGGTGGCTTCAGAGATGGGGTTGTTTCGGGCCAGGAGTGAGCACCGTGCCTCATGTGAAGGCAAGATGGCAGGTGCTCGTTGTACTCTGCGTGCTTCACATGTCTCACTCCCTAGACTGGAACAAGACCTCACGGGCTTCACTGTTCATTGTAAAGCGGTGAATGTTAAGGCTCTCAGCCTATGCCCGAGAGGAAGTAAGTTGGAATATAGAAAAAAAAAAAAAAAAAAAAACACAGGTAATTAATGAAAGCATATGGTCTTCCCGGGATTCCAACTTGGGACACCACACCCAGAACATTAGCATCTAAACCATTACACCACCAAAACAGTTAATTAATGAAAGCATATGGTCCTCCCGGGATTCCAACTCGGGACACCACACCCAGAACATAAGCATCTAAACACCACCAACACAGTTAACCTAACAAGTGCGCACGGGGGTAATTGGAAACGTCCCCCTGTGCTGACGTATTTGAGGTGTTTCCGTCACTAAAATATTCATTGTACCATTAATAGCATTAATACTTATCCATATGTGCCTATTATGGGTTGATTATAAAGGTATTAACCTGAAACAACAATAAAACGAGTGAAAACAGCGTTTGGATGGTCAAAATCGGAGATATAGCCCGCGAGTTGTATAATGTATGGGTGAGGCAAGCTGCTTTCCCGCCAATTTCCCCCAAGGCCACTGAGACACAGTCGATCGATACTCTCTCTCTCTCTCTTGCATTCGCTTGCTATCAGTGATGACCACACCCTGTAACCGGATTTCTAATGTTAGCACGAAAATATACCTCAGAATAAGGGAATAACAGGGAAAATAGGTGATAACTGAAGGAGAGGAGGAAAGTGGGGAAGGAGGGGAGGTAGAGGACTGAGATTTTGCATGGCCCAGGGGCCAAAAAAAAATAAATACTGTAAATAAAAAATAAAAAATAAACAAAATATGTTTTTTTTTTCGATGTCAAAAGTTGATTTTTTTTTCTCTGACTCTTAAGAGTCTCCCCGCAGTCCGCCGGGGGAACTCTTAAGAGTCTCCCGGCAGTTCCCGGGTTAATTAATGAAAGCATATGGTCCTCCCGGGATTCCAACTCGGGACACCACACCCAGAACATAAGCATCTAAACCATTACACCACCAACACAGTTAATTAATGAAAGCATATGGTCCTCCCGGGATTCCAACTCCGACACCACACCCAGAACATTAGCATCTAAACCATTACACCACCAAAACAGTTAATTAATGAAAGCATATGGTCCTCCCGGGATTCCAACTCGGGACACCACACCCAGAACATAAGCATCTAAACCATTACACCACCAACACAGTTAATTAATGAAAGCATATGGTCCTCCCGGGATTCCAACTCGGGACACCACACCCAGAACATTAGCATCTAAACCATTACACCACCAACACAGTTAACCTAACAAGTGCGCATGGGGGTAATTGAAAACGTCCCCCTGTGCTGACGTATTTGAGGTGTTTCCGTCACTAAAATATTCATTGTACCATTAATAGCATTAATAATTATCCATATGCACCTATTATGGGTTGATTATAAAGGTATTAACCTGAAACAATAATAAAACGAGTGAAAACAGCGTTTGGATGGTCAAAATCGGAGATATAGCCCGCGAGTTGTATAATGTATGGGTGAGGCAAACTGCTTTCCCGCCAATTTCCCCCAAGGCCACTGAGACACAGTCGATCGATACTCTCTCTCTCTCTCTTGCACTCGCTTGCCATCAGTGATGACAACACCCTGCTTGCAACTCGCTAATGTTAGCACGAAAATATACCTCAGAATAAGGGAATAATAGGCAAAATAGGTGATAACTGAAGGAGAGGAGGAAAGTGGGGAAGGAGGGGAGGTAGAGGACTGAGATTTTGCATGGCCCAGGGGCCAAAAAAAAAAAAATAAATAAATTTTTTTTTTTTTTTTTTTTTTTTTTTCGATGTCAAAAGTTGATTTTTTATTTTACTTACTCTCAAGAGTCTTCCCGCAGTCCGCCGGGGGAACTCTTAAGAGTCTCCCCGCAGCTCCCGGGTTAATTAATGAAAGCGTAAGGTCCTCCCGGGATTCCAACTCGGGACACCACACCCAGAACATAAGCATCTAAACCATTACACCACCAACACAGTTAATTAATGAAAGCATATAGTCCTCCCAGGATTCCAACTCGGGACACCACACCCGGAACATAATCATCTAAACCATTACACCACCAACACACTTAATTAATGAAAGCGTATGGTCCTCCCAGGATTCCAACTCGGGACACCACACCCAGAACATAAGCATCTAAACCATTACACCACCAACACAGTTAATTAATGAAAGCATATGGTCCTCCCAGGATTCCAACTCGGGACACCACACCCGGAACATAAGCATCTAAACCGTTACACCACCAACACACTTAATTAATTAAAGCGTATGGTCCTCCCAGGATTCCAACTCGGGACACCACACCCAGAACATAAGCATCTAAACCATTACACCACCAACACAGTTAATTAATGAAAGCATATGGTCCTCCCAGGATTCCAACTCGGGACACCACACCCGGAACATAAGCATCTAAACCGTTACACCACCAACACACTTAATTAATTAAAGCGTATGGTCCTCCCAGGATTCCAACTCGGGACACCACACCCAGAACATAAGCATCTAAACCATTACACCACCAACACAGTTAATTTATAAAAGCGTATGGTCCTCCCAGGATTCCAACTCGGGACACCACACCCGGAACATAAGCACCTGAACCATTACACCACCAACACAGTTAATTAATGAAAGCATATGGTCCTCCCGGGATTCCAACTCGGGACACCACACCCAGAACATAAGCATCTAAACCATTACACCACCAACACAGTTAATTAATGAAAGCATATGGTCCTCCCGGGATTCCAACTCGGGACACCACACCCAGAACATAAGCACCTAAACCATTACACCACCAACACAGTTAATTAATGAAAGCATATGGTCCTCCCGGGATTCCAACTCTGGACACCACACCCAGAACATTAGCATCTAAACCATTACACCACCAACACAGGTAATTAATGAAAGCATATAGTCCTCCCGGGATTCCAACTCGGGACACCACACCCAGAACATAAGCACCTAAACCATTACACCACCAACACAGTTAATATTTTTAGTCATTTTATAAATTGCCTGGTTTTACAAATTGTCTGAAACCGATTAACTTGGTCATGTAGTGATGTACACCCTATGTGGTGGATTGGGTTCATTTATTTATAAATTATTATTTTACTTAAGCGTTGTTTCGACAGCGATTTTGATTAGTTGTTTTGTCTTTTTACTGTGTTCGTATAAGTTTTGGTTTGTTTATTTTGCAAGCTTTACATTATAATATATATATATATATATATATATATATATATATATATATATATATATATATATATATATATATATATATATATATATATATATATACACATGTAAACCAAATAATACAATTCTTAGCAACATGGGATAACAAACACATTTTTCATAATTATTTACATGCTATATCTTTGTATATTATATAATATTCCTAAATTTCACCTTTGCATTACATTAATTTTCCCAAACATAAATTTAATTCTATATGCTCCGGCCCAATCCCCACTTTTCCTATTTTTTCCATATTTTCCGATTTGTTTTTTTTTTTTTTTTTGGGGGGTGGGCGACTCAAGACAGAGCCAGAATAGGGACAACACAACAGAAACCAATGAACACACAAAAACAAAATAAAAATCAAACGTAAATACTTTATTTATTTGTATCATAATTCCTTTTGAAGATTACATAAAGTCAACTCCCTTATATCAAAAATTTGAATATCCAAAAATTTCAGTTAACCACCATACCGGTCAGAGCCTTCCCTGGACAGTAATGATATTATGGTGCTAGACCCTCCCCATGGGTCCCAACACAGCCCACTACTAACATAGGCTGTATCTTACACACCAGTACCGGTACAGTGCCACCTGGTGCCAATATTGTGACCACCATACCAGTCAGAGCCTTCCCTTGACAGTACTGATATTATGGTGCTAGACCCTCCCCATGGGTCCCAACACAGCCCACTACTAACATAGACTGTATCTTACACACCAGTACCGGTACAGTGCCACCTGGTGCCAATATTGTGACCACCATACCAGTCAGAGCCTTCCCTTGACAGTACTGATATTATGGTGCTAGACCCTCCCCATGGGTCCCAACACAGCCCACTACTAACATAGACTGTATCTTACACACCTGTACCGGTACAGTGCCACCTGGTGCCAATATTGTGACCACCATACCAGTCAGAGCCTTCCCTTGACAGTACTGATATTATGGTGCGAGACCCTCCCCATGGGTCCCAACACAGCCCACTACTAACATACACTGTATCTTACACACCTGTACCGGTACAGTGCCACCTGGTGCCAATATTGTGACCACCATACCGGTCAGAGCCTTCCCTGGACAGTACTGATATTATGGTGTTAGACCCTCCCCATGGGTCCCAACACAGCCCACTACTAACATACACTGTATCTTACACACCAGTACCGGTACAGTGCCACCTGGTGCCAATATTGTCACCACCATACCAGTCAGAGCCTTCCCTGGACAGTACTGATATTATGGTGTTAGACCCTCCCCATGGGTCCCAACACAGCCCACTACTAACATACACTGTATCTTACACACCAGTACCGGTACAGTGCCACCTGGTGCCAATATTGTCACCACCATACCAGTCAGAGCCTTCCCTGGACAGTACTGATATTATGGTGTTAGACCCTCCCCATGGGTCCCAACACAGCCCACTACTAACATACACTGTATCTTACACACCAGTACCGGTACAGTGCCACCTGGTGCCAATATTGTCACCACCATACCAGTCAGAGCCTTCCCTGGACAGTACTGATATTATGGTGCTAGACCCTCCCCATGGGTCCCAACACAGCCCACTACTAACATACACTGTATCTTACACACCTGTACCGGTACAGTGCCACCTGGTGCCAATATTGTGACCACCATACCGGTCAGAGCCTTCCCTGGACAGTACTGATATTATGGTGTTAGACCCTCCCCATGGGTCCCAACACAGCCCACTACTAACATACACTGTATCTTACACACCTGTACCGGTACAGTGCCACCTGGTGCCAATATTTTCACCACCATACCAGTCAGAGCCTTCCCTGGACAGTACTGATATTATGGTGTTAGACCCTCCCCATGGGTCCCAACACAGCCCACTACTAACATACACTGTATCTTACACACCAGTACCGGTACAGTGCCACCTGGTGCCAATATTGTGACCACCATACCAGTCAGAGCCTTCCCTGGACAGTACTGATATTATGGTGTTAGACCCTCCCCATGGGTCCCAACACAGCCCACTACTAACATACACTGTATCTTACACACCTGTACCGGTACAGTGCCACCTGGTGCCAATATTGTGACCACCATACCAGTTAGAGCCTTCCCTGGACAGTACTGATATTATGGTGCTAGACCCTCCCCATGGGTCCCAACACAGCCCACTACTAACATACACTGTATCTTACACACCTGTACCGGTACTGGTACAATAAGATAAACTACAATGTAACTAGAATAAGATAGATTGTACACCACTTTGTAACTGTCACCTTTAAAAAACCCAAAAAATAACAAAAACAAAAATGTTTGTGGACATGCAGTTATGCAAGTAATGGTCACTCTTCTGTAAATCTAAAATGGCTTATTTAAGAATGGGAAAGGGGTGGGACCTTCTATTTGTTTGGTTTATTTTGTTTATGGAAAAAAAAAAAAAATCTACTGATCCTGCCTCACCCAATCCCGCAACTCTACCAGCAGCACAAGCCCAGACAAATTGACAAATGTCACCCCCAGCCAACCGCAAGCCCGGCTGCACAAACAAGCCAAAACCAATACAAAAATGAGCTTGCACCCTCCCCCTCCCCCCATCCACCACCAGCTTCCTACTCAAAACTAAAAATCTCCCTCACAAATGTAAACAGTCTCCCCAACAAAATCCCTCTCATAACCAAGCTTTGCCACGACTCAAAACCCGACATCTTCTGTGTTACAAGAGACATGGCTAACCCCCACTATAGTCGATGCCCCCCTATCTATAAATGGCTTCACTCTGACTAGGAACGACTCACCCTCAGGGATTCCTAAACATGGAGTCTGCATTTATACCAAAGACAGTATTAAAATATCATTCTCCACCGACCCAACTTCACAAATACCATAGCCATATATATACCTTCATAAATATAACCTGTACATACTACTTACCTATCGCCCCCATCTAACACCGTAAGTGAAGATCTCGAGCTGATAAACTACATAGCCGACTTCAGCACAGGCAAGGAAGTAATAATCGTGGGCGACTTCAACCTCCCAACCATCCGCATGTGACACCCACTTCCTCAACCTCTTTCCGGTACTAGGACTTACCCAGTGGGTCCGAGAGCCCACATTCATCCCCTCCGGAAATATACTTGACCTAGTCCTAACTACAGAGGCAGACAGACTACTGAACATCACCACCAACCCCCCACTCCCTACTGCGGTCACGTTGTCATAACCCTCAACTACCTGTTTCAAGACTGGGACCCACCCAACACCCCCCACAATATAACCATGATAAGAGACTGGGCTAAAGGAAACTACAACCAGATCCGAAACTACCTGAGACAGATTGACTGGGACTATGAACTCCAAGCACGTGACCTAGATAACCTCAACTCCTTCCTTACCTCCACTCTTCAGGACCTAGTCACCCGACATGTCCCGCTAAAGGAACCCAAATATTCCGGCCCCCCCTGGCTCAGAAAAATTCCCAAACACCTCCCAAGACTCCGATCCAACCAATGGAAGCAGTACAAAGAAATGGGGAGAATCCATGGCAGACAGTCCCATCAAGCGCAGCAATCCCTCTTCACCTTCAACTCCTCCAACGACCGACTGAGAGCAACAACAATCAAACTACAATCCGACTATGAAAACAACCTAGCCAGAAATCGCAGCCTCAAACCGAAACTATTTCATTCATATATCCGGAACAAAAAAGTAAGCAGAACCCGGATAGACCCACTAATGATCAACGACACCCTCACCGACTCACCAGAAGCAATGGCAGAATCCTTTGCTGAAGCCTTTTCCGGGGTGTATGAAATAATCCAGCCAGTGAACCCCTTCCCCCACCAGATAGGAGCCGCCCCCCTCCCGACAGTCCCCATCAGGCACTCCGAAGTAGTGAACCTCCTAAAGTCCCTAAAACCCGACAGCGCCATGGGGCCTGACCTCATCCACCCCCGCCTCCTGAAGGAATGCGCTGCAGAACTTGCCGTTTCCCTCACTGCACTCTTCACCCTCTCCCTAGCCACCGGGACAGTCCCACCAACCTGGAAGGAGTCCCACGTCTCGCCTATCTTCAAGAAAGGAAGTAAATCAAATCCGCTAAACTACCGCCCTATAAGCCTAACCTCAGTTGTATGCAAAACCATGGAACGACTGATCACTAAATCTCTCTACAGCTTTCTGGATGACCATCTCCTGCTCGACAACAACCAGTTTGGCTTCAGGCCTTCCAGATCCGTGGTCGACCAACTACTATTGACATACAACTACATCACTGCACAATATGACAAGGGTGAAACAGTAGACCTCATCCTGTTCGATTTCCAGAGAGCGTTTGATAAAGTCCACCACCAAACCCTGCTAAACAAACTGAGAGACATAGGAATATCGGGGAACCTCCTTAGCTGGATTAAGAGCTTCCTGCTCGACCGAAAAATGAAGGTGCGCATCAACGGAAAAACAAGCTCAGCAAGACCAGTACTCAGCGGGGTCCCCCAAGGCTCCGTCCTAGGCCCCCTGCTGTTCCTCATCTTCATAAACCACATAGGATCACTACTAAGCTGCAAATACTTCATATTTGCAGATGACCTGAAAATATACTTCAGCTGCCCATCATCCTCAACCCAAGCACACGGTGGTATGGCAACCCTCCAAGAAAACATTGACCGGCTGCATGATATTGCCTCCTCGTGGGGTCATTGAAAAATGTGCTCACATGCGCTTCTCCCGCCACAGAACGAACCAGCCTACCCAACCCATCTACTTCCTCCAAAACCTGCCCATCCAGCCGTCAAACCTGCAGAAGGACCTTGGGGTCCTCGTCCCGTCAACCCTCAAATGTCACCACCATATTCGCCAGGCGGTCAACAAAGCTGGAGGAGTCGCCCAAAATCTGCTAAAGAGTACTGTAAACTGCTCCCCCCAATTCATGTTATCCCTCCGGAAGGTCGACCTAAGACCCATCCTAGACTTTGCGTCCCCTCTCTGGAACCAAGACTACCTGACTGACAGCAGACTCACAGAGTCTGTCCAGAGAAGATGGACAAAGGAGATCTCCGGCCTTAGGGACTACCCATACGACGAGCGCCTACAAAGACTCAAACTCCACTCAGTTAGGGGCCGACTGATCAGGTACGACCAAATCTACTGCTACAAGATCTTCCATGGCCTCTCACCCATCAACCCCACCGACTTCTTCACCATGGCCCCTAGGACTGGCACCAGAGGCCACAGTTACAAAATCCAACACTGCTCCTCAAAAGCCAGAAGAATTTTCTCCCACAGAGTCGTCAAGATGTGGAACTCACTTTCAGAGGACACCGTTACTGCACCAAATCTCAGACTCTTCAAGCGACGCCTCCAAGCAGAAATACACGACTCCCTCCACGAATATCACTAAAACACATAAAACACACATCTCAAACATCTAAACAATCAATTCAAACAAACACACACAACTAAAAATCTAGTCGCCAATGAGGGCACAAAATAAACTAACTATCTCTGTCAGACTCCCAGTAACTGCTAATAATCGTACATCTAGTTAGAGTGCCCGTATTCATGTCTTGGGCCCCCCACTGAACACAGCTGCGTGGCCCTACCTGGTAAGAGTGTGTGTATGTGTCTCTGTATCAGAGTTGGTACCACATAGTTTGTTACAAATATGACATGTACCAGCCTTGCATAATTCCAACTAAGGATATTGGGCTATCCTTAGTTGGAATTATGCAAGGCTGGTACAAGTCATATTTGTAACAAACTATGTGGTACCAACTCTGTAAATTGCTGACTGAATAAATATTATTATTATTATTATTATTATTATGTATCTGTGTATTTACCTAATTGTAGTTTACAGGAGTTGAGCTAAGCTCGTGTTGTCCCGTCTCTCAGTCTACTTTCATCCAATTTTTTCTTGAAAATATGGATGTTCCTTGCCCCTACCACCTCCTCCTCCAGCCTATTCCATTTGTCAATACATCTATAGGGGAAGCTAAACTTCCTGATATCGTTCTTGCAGGTAGGTCTTTTTACTTTGTAGCTGTGGCCTCTAGTTATTCCTGTATCCATAATTAATATATACTCCCTATCCAGCCTCTCCAGCCCTCAGATGCATTTATACACCATTATCATGTCTCCCCTCTCTCTCCTCTCTTTTAGACTAGGTAGATTTAATTTGTCTAGCCTCCCTTCATATGGCAGTTCTCTGAGACTTGGAACCAATCTAGTAACTGCTCTCTGGATTCTTTCTAACTTGTGAATATGCTTCTTTAGATGCGGGGACCACACCACCATGTATCTGTGTGTGTGTGTGTGTGTTTGTAGTGGTTGTGGGGGCGATTGTAATTTACAAGAATTAAGTATAACCTTTCTCCATTGCCTTAGCTTATAAATAATAATCAAGATAGTTGTATAAGGACATACAGTAGGGGTTCACATGGAACGTGTCGCTTATAGAACGACCGACCTAAAATATTGTTCCAAAATTTTCGTTAGAAACGAATGTGATCATATAGAACGATTTCGCCAACAAAGTAGAGAAAATCCGAGGAGTTCTCATATAGAGCGCCGAAATATCGTACGCTCCTGACGGAAATTTACGCTTACAGTGAACATTTTTTTTTTTTTTTTTTTTTTTTTTTTTAAAGAGACAATGAACGGAGGAAGGAAAAACACAGATAAAACAAAAAGGTCAATGTGCCTAAAGGCATCCTCCATTCATAAAATGTTTGTCTATCTATCTATCTATATGCTCAGGCCCAATCCCCATTTTGGGGGTAGCCGACTCAAGACAGAGCAAGAACAGGGAAAACACAAAAACAACATAAAACAAAAAATAAACACAGATAAAAAACACAAACTCACACACATCCAGGTCACCCAGGAGAAGACCCAGAGACCAGGGTTACCAAAGGTCGCTCCAGCACTCCCCCAGCCCCTGACCACCCGGAGAGGTTCCGATCTCGGCAGGCAGACATGCAGCGGAGCCAAAGCCACAAGCCCTCCCACCACACTTCCAGGCACACCCTTCATATTTGTAACAACTGGATTTAAACATTTGTAGATTGTAAGTTTGTGGAAAGCAATTCGAGGGAAGTGAATTCCAAAGAGTAGTAGCTCTGGGGATAAATGAATTCTGATAAGCAGAAGTTCTGCATTGTGGAGGAGAAAGTGTAAATTCATGGGCGCTCTCAGCTGCCCTAGTTCTACGGGGAAAGATGTGGAGAGGCGGCACAATTGAAGCAAGTTCCTCGGAACAATTGCTGTGAAAATATCTGTAGAATAATGCAAGGGATGCAACGTTTCTTCGTATGGATAATGTAGGAAGGTCCTGTGTGATTGCAGGGTTATTGATTAATCTAATAGCTTTATTTTGAATTTTGTCCAACTGCCTCAATGCAACCACTCCACTTCCACCCCACAGAGGTGAACAGTAATCCATCTGAGAACGCACATGACTTTTATATATCACGGCCAACTGCTCGTCAGTGAAGAATTCTCGAACTTTGTACAGAAGTCCCAGTTTTTTAGAGGCATTCTTAGCAATGCTTCTAACATAATATGTCCAGCTCAAGTTAGTAGTTAATGTTACACCGAGAATGTCAATACAAGGGGAAGTGGGAATATTTACATCATTAAAAAATATATGGGAGTCAGTGAGATTCTGTCGGTTAGAAAATTGAATGTATTTGGTTTTCTGTGCATTAACCTCTGAAGTGCTGACGTATTTGAGGTTTTTCGTCACTAAAATATTCATTGTACCATTAATAGCATTAATAATTATCCATATGCGCCTATTATGGGTTGATTATAAAGGTATTAACCTGAAACAACAATAAAACGAGTGAAAACAGCGTTTGGATGGTCAAAATCGGAGATATAGCCCGCGAGTTGTATAATGTATGGGTGAGGCAAGCTACCTTCCCGCCAATTTTCCCCAAGGCCACTGCGACACAGTCGATCGATACTCTCTCTCTCTCTCTTGCACTCGATGGCCATCAGTGATGACAACACCCTGCTTGCAACTCGCTAATGTTAGCACGAAAATATACCTCAGAATAAGGGAATAATAGGGAAAATAGGTGATAACTGAGGAATAGGAGGAAAGTGGGGAAGGAGGGGAGGTAGAGGACTGAGATTTTGCATGGCCCAGGGGCAAAAAAAAAAAAAAAAAAAAACAAAAAAAAATAACAAAAATATTTTTTTTTCTATGTAAAAAGTTGATTTTTAGTTTTACTTACTCAGGAGAGTCTTCCCGCAGCTCCCGGGTTAAAGGAAACTAGATTCTTTTGTCCCCATCCATTAATTCTAGAAAGGTCCTGGTTCAGAGAAATTGCAGTGTTTATTTTTGAATTTATAAGATCGGGTTGGGTGAAAGAATTGGTAAATGTGAAGGAACTGTGGAGTGTTGAGTCATCTGCGTAGGAATGTATTGGATTATGAGTGGTAGATATGAGATCATTGATATGAATGAGGAACAGAATTGGGGCCAAAACTGATCCCTGGGGAACACCAGCATTTATTGAGTGAAATTGAGAATAAAGGCCATCTACCATTACACAAATTTTTCTGTTATGAAGATAAGAAGAAATTAGTGGAACTAATGATGCAAGGCCGTAGTGTGACATCTTCGACAATAAGGATTGATGCCAGACTCTATCAAATGCCTTTGATATATCCAGTGCTATTGTATGTGTTTCACCATGTTGGTCTGTAGCTTGGTTGATTTGATGCGTAAGAAGGCAAAGCATGTCTGCAGTTGATCGACATCGTCTAAAACCATATTGCCTATCACTGATTAATTTATTATTCTCCAGATGCTTAATTATGTGATTATTTAATATAATTTCAAAGACTTTACCAAGAGTGGAAGTTATAGCTATTGGTCTGTAGTTTGATGGATCTGACCATAGTACCCTTGTACAAAGGGAAGGGTAGTAAAGAAGAGTGTAAGAATTATAGGGGAATTAGCTTGCTTAGCATACCTGGAAAGGTACACGCAAGAGTAGTAACACAGAGGCTACAGAAGATAACGGATGACAAAATAGGTGAGAAACAGGGAGGTTTCAGAAAGGGCAGGGGCTGCGTTGACCAGATAGCCTCAATGCGATTTTTGGTAGAGCAGTATCTGGCCAAGAACAGAAAACTCTATGCAGCATTCATGGATTTGGAAAAAGCCTACGACAAAGTAGACTGGGAGGGACTGTGGGATGTGTTAACAGTATATGGTGTGGGAGGAAAGTTGCTAATGGCAGTAAAATCTGTTTATAGGAATGCAATGGCAAATGTGAAGGTAGGGAATAAGTTAAGTGAAAGTTTTGAGGTCAATGTAGGTGTAAGACAGGGATGTGTCATGTCAGCTTGGTTGTTCAATATATACATGGATGGAGTGATTAGGGAATGTAGGGCTGTATCAATGGGTGTGGGAGCTAGACTGGAATCAGAGGGAAGAACATGGAAGATTTTTAACATGCCTATATGCGGACGATGCAGTCCTGTTGGCGGAAAATGCTGAAGAACTTCAGAGAGTGGTCACTGACTTTGACAGGGTATGTGAAAAGAGAAAGTTAAAGGTCAATGTAGGGAAATGTAAGGTAATGGTGTTTGAGAGAAGAATGCATGAAACTATAGATTTTAAGGAAAAATATAGAATCAAGAAAGAACACAAGAAAAGTTGTAAAATAAAATTGAAAAATGAAGTACCTAGAAGAGGTTGAAAGTTTCAAGTATTTGGGAGCTGTACTCTGCAAATATGGTAAAATGGAGAGTGAGATAAAAGAGAGAAAAATGCAAGGGAGAAAAGTGATTGGAGAACTTGATAGTATTCTCAAAGGAAGAATGGTTAGCCAGGAAGTCAAAAAGTCACTGAGAAACGGTGTGCTGCTCCCAACACTCTCGTATGGAAGCGAGACATGGACGGCAAGTGACGAGGACCTCTTCAAACTAAGAGCTGTGGAGATGAGCTTTTTCAGAATGGCAGCTGGCATGAATAGGCTAGATGGGCCAAGTAATAGGGAAGTGTACGAGTCCTTTGGAATGGAAGAGCAGGCTTTGGGCATTGATTGTGGTGTGGTTGAGTGGATAAAGAGAAGTACTTTGAGGTGGTATGGTCATGTTCAGAGAATGGATGAAGACAGAATGCCAAGAAAGATATATGGGAGTCAGGTGAGTGGAACCGCTAGTAGTGGAAGACCACCTATGGTATGGGAAAAGAAAGTGGAAAAATATATTGAAGAAAAACTTCCACGTAGTGGAAGGGGCATTGTGGCACGGGCAAAGGAGGCATGTCTTGACAAAGTAGCTTGGAGACGTTTCTGTCATGGCCATCCTCTAGTGGGGGTTTCCCAGGGGGAAGCAAGGCGTCGGAGATGATGATGATGATGATTGACCATATTGGGCCACCAAAATACCGCGATCACATGGAACGAAATCACATACTGTAGAACGGCCTCGTTTATCGACCAATTTCTCGTTCTATGCGAGACCCTACTGTACTAGTTTGCTTCAGAAATTGAGGCTTTATTAACTACCTGTGAAATCACGGGTAGCGTATACAGAATAAACACACATAACAAAGCGACTCCTACACCTTCCTCTCTCTCCAACACCCCTTCTCCCCTCTCAACACTCTTCTCTGACCTAGTGCCTGCATAGAGTCATAAAGATTCCAGGACGAGCTCAATAACGGCGGATCCCCAGATTGGCCGTGGTGATTGCACCTAAACACACACAAAAGTTACACAAAAGTTAACCCTCTCACGACCATATGATGCAGAGGTGGCCAGATTAGCAATAAGAAATAGAGTTCTCTCACTCTTATAATTACCTCGCCAACATTAGTTTTCTGCCCACAGCTAACTCACAGACAACTGCAGAGGTTGAAGTAACTAAACTAAAGGTTTCTAAACACCCCTGATTTTTTTTTTTTTTTTTTTTTTTTTCTATATTCCAACTTACAGTACTTCCTCTCGGGCATAGGCTGAGAGCCTTAACATTCACCGCTTTACAATGAACAGTGAAGTCCGTGAGGTCTTGTTCCAGTCTAGGGAGTGAGACATGTGAAGCACGTAGAGTACAACGAGCACCTGCCATCTTGATGGTAACAAAGGCTCTAAAGTATCCCTAATAGGCTCAAAAGTGCATCAAGAACGGGAGAGGGTTAAGTTAGCCTAGCTTATGAGGGAACGGCAAATTCATATTAATACTCTCACGCCATCTATTAGCAAAAATGTATCCAGGTTTTAGAGCATGGGAAGGGTGCGATGGGAGAGGGGCGAGTAGCTAGTTAGTACAGTACAGTGAAAGTCCGCTAATCCGGAGGCTGAAACCTCGGGATGCCCGATACCTCGGAAGGTTTTATCCCCAAAAATAAGATTATAAAATAAGATTCATGTCTTAAGTCAATTAATGGAGTGGTTTGGATTTACACCTCTACACCACCGGAACTTCACCGCACTGCCTCTATTCTAATTCATTATTAACCCTCTCCGACATACGACGCAATTTTGAGCCTATTGGGGATACTTTAAAGCCTTTGTTACCATCAGGGGTATTTATAAACCTTTAGTTTAGTTACTTCAACCTCTGCAGTTGTCTTTGAGTTAGCTGTGTTGAGCCTATTGGGGATACTTTAAAGCCTTTGTTACCATCAGGGGTATTTATAAACCTTTAGTTTAGTTACTTCAACCTCTGCAGTTGTCTTTGAGTTAGCTGTGTTGAGCCTATTGGGGATACTTTAAAGCCTTTGTTACCATCAGGGGTATTTATAAACCTTTAGTTTAGTTACTTCAACCTCTGCAGTTGTCTTTGAGTTAGCTGTGTTGAGCCTATTGGGGATACTTTAAAGCCTTTGTTACCATCAGGGGTATTTATAAACCTTTAGTTTAGTTACTTCAACCTCTGCAGTTGTCTTTGAGTTAGCTGTGTTGAGCCTATTGGGGATACTTTAAAGCCTTTGTTACCATCAGGGGTATTTATAAACCTTTAGTTTAGTTACTTCAACCTCTGCAGTTGTCTTTGAGTTAGCTGTGTTGAGCCTATTGGGGATACTTTAAAGCCTTTGTTACCATCAGGGGTATTTATAAACCTTTAGTTTAGTTACTTCAACCTCTGCAGTTGTCTTTGAGTTAGCTGTGTTGAGCCTATTGGGGATACTTTAAAGCCTTTGTTACCATCAGGGGTATTTATAAACCTTTAGTTTAGTTACTTCAACCTCTGCAGTTGTCTTTGAGTTAGCTGTGGGCAGAACACTAATTTTGGAGAGGTAATTATAAGAGTGAGAGAACTCTATTTCTTATTGCTAATCTGGCAACCTCTGCGTCATATGTGCGTGAAAGGGTTAACTTACTCTAAACTATACTACTGTATGTATGTATGATAGTAAAGACCATAGGAGATATATATTATGTATGTATGATAGTAAAGACCATAGGAGATATATATTATGTATGTATGATAGTAAAGACCATAGGAGATATATATTATGTATGTATGATAGTAAAGACCATAGGAGATATATATTATGTATGTATGATAGTAAAGACCATAGGAGATATATATTATGTATGTATGATAGTAAAGACCATAGGAGATATATTTTATGTATGTATGATAGTAAAGACCATAGGAGATATATATTATGTATGTATGATAGTAAAGACCATAGGAGATATATTTTATGTATGTATGATAGTAAAGACCATAGGAGATATATTTTATGTATGTATGATAGTAAAGACCATAGGAGATATATTTTATGTATGTATGATAGTAAAGACCATAGGAGATATATTTTATGTATGTATGATAGTAAAGACCATAGGAGATATATTTTATGTATGTATGATAGTAAAGACCATAGGAGATATATTTTATGTATGTATGATAGTAAAGACCATAGGAGATATATTTTATGTATGTATGATAGTAAAGACCATAGGAGATATATTTTATGTATGTATGATAGTAAAGACCATAGGAGATATATTTTACTATCAAATATATATACTGTATAGGCCTACAGTGAAAGTCCTGTTATCCGGAAGGCAGGGGGACCGCGGGACTTCCGGATTAGCAGATTTTCCGAGGTATCAGATTTATACATAATAATGGCCCTAAAACACATACAAATTAACCCCTTCAGACTCATATGACACAGAGGATGCCAGATTAGCAATAAGAAATAGAGTTCTCTCACTCTTATAATTACCTCCTCCAAAATTAGTTTTCTGCCCACAGCTAACTCAAAGACAACTGCAGAGGTTGAAGTAACTAAACTAAAGGTTTATAAATACCCCTGATGGTAACAAAGGCTTAAAGTATCCCCAATAGGCTCAACACAGCTAACTCAAAGACAACTGCAGAGGTTGAAGTAACTAAACTAAAGGTTTATAAATACCCCTGATGGTAACAAAGGCTTTAAAGTATCCCCAATAGGCTCAACACAGCTAACTCAAAGACAACTGCAGAGGTTGAAGTAACTAAACTAAAGGTTTATACAGTAAACTTCCGTTAATCCGAAGGGCAGCGGACCGGCCCTCGTTCGGATTAGTGGATTTTTCGGATTATCGGACTTTACCCCTATGAACCTGTGTATAACGAAAACATTGAGGCATTAGGCCACCCAAATGACACAATGGTGCACACACACATTAAAATGTAAAACTTGCAAACTAAACAAACCAAAATTGGGACAAGGACAATATAAAGTCAAATTAAATTATCAAAATCGCTATGTGGAAACAACGCTTACTAAAATGAAAACTATTAAATAAAAGAACACAATCCACCACATAGGGTGTACATTACTACATAAGCAAGTTAATCTGTTTCCCAAGCAAACTAATCGCACATATAACAACGCACTATCGTCACGTTAAAGGAAGTAGTCAAGTTTGGGAAGTCCGGGACGTTCTGTCAAATTTTACTAAACTCTGCATGAATAAAGAAACTAAATGTTAAATGTCAAAATATTATTTAAAATCAAATTTGCAACATGACAAGACATTAACAATAGTACAAAATACAAATATTGATAAGATATCTATACTATTACAAAATAATATATAAAATACAGTACAGCACTCACTAACGATAGTGCTATCGGGTAGGTACCTGTAAGCATAGCATGCCTCAAGTGACCCCTATCAATAACTACCCTACAAATAACCTACATTTATAGCACAAATAAACTAAGGAAATCGCAAAAGTAAGCAATTGATACTATCGACAATGAATACATATAATATAAAGACAAATAATTGCAAAATATGAAGTAACAACAGATTTAAACAAAGAGTACTCTTTTAACAAGAACAATAAATTTAAAAAATCATCAATATTAATATTAATAATAGAAAAAGAAAAAGATAAACAATAAATACAGACAAAAAACAATAAATACAGACAAAAAGTAAGCAGAGGTTATACAAGAAACTTCAAGTTAAAAAGGCTTGATTAAAATTATTGATGTCAAATTTTAGAATACAGTCACAATAATTGACCCTAAAAAGATTAAATTTATGGAACAATTTACTTGCCTCAAAAATGAACATATCATATGTTCATGAAATCACTTCAAAAGTTTACCATTGTCATTGTAGCCTATTACCTACTTCAAAACATTCAGATTAATGGTCAAAGGAATCTGCTGCTATAAACATCTTCTTCTTCTTCCGTCTACTAGCGAGTTTGTCTTGCTCTTGAAGATCAGATCAGATGTGGTTCGGGAAGTAATGCCTTAACAACGGCACTTCCCTGAGAGGTTCTTGTAATTTTCATTTTGTGAATTTCCTTTTGTGACGTGCTCTGTTATATTATATTGTATTGAAAGCACCCTTATCTTGTTGTCTTGAAAGCACCCTTGGGACGCTCCGATCACTGAACTATAAATAGTAGCGTATCGGAACGTCCAAAGGTGCGTTTTCAAGCTCAAGACTGAATGCGCTTGCAGAAAATGCGGTGCAAGCCAGTAGCGCATCGGAGCGTCCCAAGGATGCGTTCAAGAGCAAAACAAACTCTCTAGCAGACGATGTGGAAGAAGAAGAAGAAAAAGGTGTTTACGTTTATATCAGTAGCTTCCTTTGACCATTAATCTGAATGTTTTGAAGTAGGTAATAGGCTACAATGACAATGGTAAACTTTTAAAGTGAATTCATGAACATATGATATGTGTGTGATCCATTATGTGTCATTTGAGTGGCCTAATGCCTCAAAAAGGGGACTTTGGGACTTCTTGAAATTCGGACCATCGGGTGAATTCGGATTTGGCCTCAAATTGAAAAATTCGGACTATTGGGAGATTCGAATCATCGGTCGTCGGATTAACGGACTTTTACTGTAAATACCCCTGATGGTAACAAAGGCTTTAAAGTATCCCTAATAGGCTCAACACAGCTAACTCAAAGACAACTGCAGAGGTTGAAGTAACTAAACTAAAGGTTTATAAATACCCCTGATGGTAACAAAGGCTTTAAAGAATCCCTAATAGGCTCAACACAGCTAACTCAAAGACAACTGCAGAGGTTGAAGTAACTAAACTAAAGGTTTATAAATACCCCTGATGGTAACAAAGGCTTTAAATGCAGTGGTTCTTAACCGGGGGTGCTCGCACCCCCTAGGGGTGCGAGAATGCTTCCTAGGGGGTGCGAGGATACCCTGGGGGAAATTTACAATTTTTCGGGGATAATGGTCGGGTAACAGAAAAAAGTGAAAAATTCTGGAAATCAAGAATTCATTGTGTTAATTGGCATTAGGGATAATGCTAATTAAGCCTTATAGCTGCAAAGTAAACCAATTATTATTATAATAATTATTTAATATATATAATATATAATAATTTTGTTTTTATTTATTATTTGTATTTTATGTAGTTATAATTTATTTTTTTAACCCGGGAGCTGCGGGAAGACTCTTAAGAGTTCCCCCGGCGGACTGCGGGAAGACTCTCCTGAGTAAGTAAAATTAAAAATCAACTTTTGACATCGAATTTTTTTTTTTTTTTTTATTTTTTTTTTTATTTATTTATTTTTTTTTTTTTTGGCCCCTGGGCCATGCAAAATCTCAGTCCTCTACCTCCCCTCCTTCCCCACTTTCCTCCTATCCCTCAGTTATCACCTATTTTCCCTATTATTCCCTTATTCTGAGGTATATTTTCGTGCTAACATTAGCGAGTTGCAAGCAGGGTGTTGTCATCACTGATAGCAAGCGAGTGCAAGAGAGAGAGAGAGAGTATCGATCGACTGTGTCTCAGTGGCCTTGGGGGAAATTGGCGGGATAGCAGTTTGCCTCACCCATACATTATACAACTCGCGGGCTATATCTCCGATTTTGACCATCCAAACGCTGTTTTCACTCGTTTTATTGTTGTTTCAGGTTAATACCTTTATAATCAACCCCTATTATTATTAAAATAGGGATTCGCACCAAGCCTAAAAAGACTATGTGGCACCAAAAGAAACTTTGTGGAAAAAAAAAAAAACATCGGAGGTGTTGTGGGGCAGGGCGCACGACGGAGTAGAGGAGAAGAAGACTAGGAAACACTAATTAAAGAAGCTGAAGGAGACGGGTATGGAGGAGAAACCGCATAAGATGTGGGAGGGAGAAAGTGGGGGACTCTCCGAGCAAATCGGCTAAGACAAGGGGGCGATTAAGGGAGGATATGAAGGGGAATGCCTGCCGTCGGGCATTGGAGAAACGCGGACAGTCGATCAGGAGATGCTGGACAGACACTGGAATATGGCAGCAAGGACAGAGCGTGGGGACATCACAGGACATCAAATGACCATGCGTGAGCCTGGTGTGGCCGAGCCGAAGACGGGCTAGAGCGGTCTCCCATCGACGATTGCGATGAGAGGAAGACTTCCAAGGGAGGACGGAAGGTTTGACAGAACGCAGTTTGACATCAGACACCCTCATGGAGGTCCATTCGTCCTGCCAGCGCTGACGTAGTAATTGAGTAACACGAGGGAAGTAATCAGATGCAGGAATACGTCGTGGCACGAGTCGGTGAGAGGTAATAGCAGAGCGGGCGAAAAAATCAACCCGCTCATTGCCAGGCACACCAACATGACTCGGGACCCAACAGAAAGACAGGGACTTCAATTTAGTAGCGATGCGGAACAACCATTCTTGAATCTCCAGCACTAAGGGGTTAACAGCGGGAAGAGACTGAATACTCTGAAGAGCACTAAGGGAGTCACTAAAAATTACAAAGGTATGCAGGTGTGAACAAAAAATAGTACGTAGGGCAAATAAAATAGCAAATAACTCGGCCGTAAAGACACTAGCACATGATTGGATGTGACGTTGGAAGGTCCGGTCCGGGAACACAACCGCAAACCCTGTACCGGCGGAGGTCTTGGAACCATCAGTGTACACTGGAACGGCTGAAGAGTGGCGTAGCAGATGTTCCGTAAACTGAGCATAAAGCAACTGTGGGGTTGAAGAGGCCTTAGAGGGAGGGAGGGCAGCTGTACAAACGGTAGGGCGAGGGAGTAGCCATGGGGGGAACTCCGACTGTCGGAGGGGTAGCACCGATGGAATGGGAAAAGAGAAGGAGGCCAGTAAAGCAGAGACCCGACCGGGGAACGAAGTAGCAGACACTGATGGGGCTAAGCCGCAAGCCGTGGGAGGAAAACCAGCCGAACTGTGTTGCAGAAGGCGAAGATGACATCGAAGGGTCAGTTTATCCCGCCTGGATGATAGCGGTGGGACACCCGACTCAGCATAAAGGCTAATAACCGGAGTAGAGCGAAAAGCCCCTAGCGACAAGCGCAGACCGTGATGGTGAAGGGAGTCTAGGCGCTTAAGGTTTGTACGCGCAGCGGAGGCATATACCTGGCAGCCATAATCGATCTTGGAGAGAATAAGCGTTGTATGGAGGCGCAGAAGAGCCGTCCGGTCCGCACCCCAAGACAAGTGGCTAAGGGTTTGTAAGAGTTGAAGCCGTCGGGTGGTGGAGGTCAGTAACGAAGTAATGTGCGGGTACCATGTCAACCGAGTATCGAAAATGAGACCCAAGAATGGAGCTGAGGACCTGTAAGGCAGAGGGCGGTTATACAACGTAAGAACAGGATGCGGGACTGTATGGCGTTTTGTGAAGACGACGGCACAAGATTTCGAGGGCGAAAACCGAAAACCATGGGCCGTAGCCCACTGCGCAGCTGCATCAATGGCCCGCTGCATGAGATGTTGTAGGGCAGCGATATCCAAACCCACAGCGTAAATAGCGAAGTCGTCCACATACAAAGAAGCACGGACACCAAGAGGGAGGGAAAGAAATAATACCATTAATAGCTAGGATAAAAAGGATGGTACTAAGAACACAACCCTGTGGGACACCGTCGCGTTGGGGGTATGTTCGTGAGAACGTATTCTGAAGCTTGACTCGGAAAGTACGATCACGGAGAAAGTTCTGCAAGAATACCGCCATGTTGCCAGACACACCAGAACGTAAAAGGGTACGAAGGATGTTGTATTTCCAGGCAGTATCATACGCTTTTTCAAGATCGAAGAATACAGCTAAAACCGACTTAGTGTCCGAAAAGGCATCGCGGATAGAAGTCGCCAATCTCAATAATGGGTCCAAAGTACTACGGCCCTTGCGAAAGCCATATTGAAAAGGTGACAGGATGCTTCTTGATTCCAGGAGCCACATTAAGCGGGAGTGAACCATGCGTTCTAATAATTTGCCGACACAACTGACCAGGGCAATGGGACGGTAATCTGCTGGTGCATGGCCCGACTTACCCGGCTTAAGGAATGGGAGAAGGATGGCATGTCTCCACCCAGCCGGAAAAAAGCCTGTGGACCACAGACGGTTGTAGATGGACAAGAGAAAGCCAAGCGCAGGTGGAGATAAGTGCTTCAGCATCAAGTAATGGACACCGTCAGGGCCTTCACATGTATCCTTACAGGCTCCCAGGCTAGACTCAAGCTCAGCCCGGGAGAAGGGGGCATTGAAAAACTGATCAGATGATAAGACGAAGTCAAGTCGCCTAAGTTCAGAACGGCGTTTATGCATCTGGAAGGAGGGCGGGAGATGGGAGCCAGTGCTAACATCACCGAAATGTTGTCCCAACATATTGGCCACCAGAGACGGATCGCCCACAATGCCAGTGTTGGTATGGAGGACAGGGGCCGGCGTAGGCGCATGTTTCCCTGCAATCTTCCTGACGCGAGCCCAGACTTGCGGAACAGGTGTATCTGCGTTGATAGTAGAGGCATACGACATCCAGCTAGATTTTTTAGCAGAGCGGATTGTACGACGGAAGACGGCATTAGCCTGTTTGAAAAGAGTATACGCATCCCGCTCATATGGAGAGCCTTTTTTCCGACGGAAACTCTTCCACTTGGCTCTTTTATTGCGTAAAGCCGAAGTGCACTGAGCAGTCCACCACGGTACACACTTAGAAGACATACTCCGAGTAGTGCGTGGAATACAAGTATAGGCAGCATGGAGCACAAACATCAGGAAACTGGTAAGCATGGCATCAGGGTCCGGGAAAGCAGGGGTCGGATTAGACGGAACGGCGAGATCAGCGAAAGATGTCCAGTCGGCACGATCGAAACACCAACGGGGAGGGCGTGGCACTGGGGAGTAAGACGTAGGGGAGAGGACAATCGGGAAGTGGTCAGTCGCACAGTAATCATTAAAGACCTTCCAAGTAAAATCCAAGGATAGTGTAGGGGAACACAGAGACAAGTCAATACATGAGAAGGTACGGGTGCCGCTATCAAAATGCGTAGAGGAACCAGTGTTTAAAAGAAATAAATCGTGTGTACGAATCAGAGCCTCAAGGGAACGACCCCGTGTATTAACGGTAGAGTCACCCCACAGGGAATGCCTGCAATTAAAATCCCCTAAAAGGAGGAAAGGTGGAGGTAATAGAGAAAGGATCCTGTTTAATTCTGGAACATCGAGCGGGATCGAGGGGGAAAGGTATATGGAAACTACTGTAAGCCAGCGGGAAAGGAACACTCTGGCAAGCGTGCATTTAAGAGAGGTACGGATAGTTAACTGAGACACTGGGACATCAAGATGTACGAGGAGGCAAGTAGCATACTGGGAATGGGGAGAACTTATATAGGAGTAAAAAGGAATTGGGGAGGGGGCATTAGATAAACGCGATTCTTGTAAACTAATAATAAGTGGGCTAAACCTAGAGATAAGGTAACGAAGATCAACACGATGTGCTGCAAAACTACGAATGTTCCATTGTAAAATGGACATTATAAAGACAAAAAAGATTAAAAAGAAGACGCGTACAAGAGGGAAGAAAAGACGAACACTATATACAACATATTTACAAAATACAGGTAACACCGTGGGTGGAAAATATAGCCAAGAGAGGCTAACGATGGGAAATAAGAGCAGGAATTGGAGAAGACGTTGAAGGGGAAGACTGGAAACCGGGGGGCATAGGGAGGTCTAACAGAGAAAGAGGAGAGGAAGGAGGAGGGCCGGAAGAGGGAGGAAGGACGGACGGCGGGTGGGAAGAGAAGGAGGGGGTAAGGGCAGGAGAAGGAAGAGGGGGAGGGTCAGGAGGAGGAAGAGGAGGAGGGCCCGGAGGAAGGCCAGAAGGGGGAGTGGAGGAAGAGGACGGGGCAGGGGAAGGCGGGAGAGGGAAAGGCGGGAGAGGGGTAGGGGGGAGAGAAGAGGGGGTAGGATGAACTTCGGCGTGAACAGTAGAAGGTGGTGGGTGGGAAGAACGGATAAATTCGTCAATCTGAGGTAGGGTTTCGTAGGAGAAATCTAGGGATGCAGGGACGGGAGGAGGAGGAGACTGGACGGAGAGAGGAGAAAGGGAAGGAGAAGGAGGCGACTTCTTCTTCTTCTCGCAGGGACTTGAGCACCGCACATCACGGAGACCACCCTTACGTTTAAAAGAGGAAGCGGGCGAGGAAGAACGGAGCACAGGAGCCCGTTTGGTAGAGGAGAAGGGAAGTTTAGAGCGAGTAGGAGATTTGGGGCGACTAGAAGAGGAAGATGACGGAGAACGGGGGGGAGGCTTGGAACGGTGAGAGCGTGGAGGGAGACTAGAAGAGGAGGAACAAGGAAGAGAGCAAGAGGAAGGGGCAGAAGTAGGAGAAGGACTGAGAACAGAGAAAGTGTTAGACAAAGGGACAGAAAAGGAAGAGACGGAAGGACGAACGGAGGAGACTGAAGAGGAGGAAGGAGAAAATCCAGAAGCACCGGTAGAAGGAAGGGAGGCAGATGACGAAACTGGTGCGACCGGGGGGACGGAGGGAGCGGAGGCGGTGGAAGGAACCGAGGAACCAGAAAAAGGGGGGGGCGTGGTAGAGGGAGGCAAAGAAGAGGAGGGAGGAGACAGAGTCTTGGAAAATGACTGAGGGGAGAAGCCCAAGCGACGAGCCTCTTGGCGGGCTGCGGTGAGCGTAAGGCCGTGTCTCGCTTTGAGAACAGCAACCTCAGACTCGAACAGATGAACGGGGCAAATCTTAGAGTCGGCCGAATGAGACCCGCGGCAATTAAGGCAGAACTGGGACGTTGACTGACATTCGCCAACGGCATGTCCGGACTGCGCACAGCGCGGGCAGAGTGGGCTCTCAGCGGCTGTACGGCAGAACTTAGCCGGGTGGCCGAAACGCCAGCAGCTGCGACACTGGAGTGGACGGGGAAGAGACGCAGTCACGGGGAGGCGAGTACCACCGACAATAACATGGGCAGGAAGGGAAAGTCCATCAAAAGAGATCTTGGCAATGTTAGCGGGATGGCGGCGAAGGTCGCGAGGAGGGATAGTGTAGCACACCACACTAACCACCTTGTGGTCTTGAGCGACAACGATGTCCTTGACGAGGTCGGCGCAATCCGCGAAAGGACGACCCCCGAGACGGATGGAAGCGGGGATCAGGACAGTCCCTGTACAGGAGTTGAGTCGTTGATCTTTTTGAGCCGGGATGGGGGTGCCAGAACAATCGACGAAAGAGGACATAGCAGTAGCCTGAAGTTCGTTTTGGACGGTAACAAGACGGGAGGCATCATGGCGGGAGTGGAAGGTGACGTCCTTTCCCACCTGTTGAAGGAGACGCAGGTGGAAGAGGAGGTCATCACCGGCTAGAGGCGCAGAAGCAGGGATGGAGAAAAACTTAGTAAAGGAAGGAGGTGCAAAGAGAGAGGACATAGGGAGGACCGAGGAGCGAGGACGAGAAGAGGACGAAACTGGAGAAGAAGAGGAAAGAGAACGGGGAAGGGAGGGCAGAAAAGGGTCGAGGGTGACAAGACTAGAGAGAGAAGAGGAAGAAGAGGAAGACGCGGAAATAACTACAGGAGAGGAGATGAAATCCTGGGTAGTGGAGGGCGGAGAAAGACGTGACGAAGACGGAAGGGTAGGAGAAGGATTCGGAACGGTAATGGACGAGAGGGACGAGCGACGACCGAGGGATAGTTCAGCGGGCCGGTCGAGAGCACCCAAAACCATCCCCGACTCACCGTGCTCCCGCGGTGAACCGGACTGACAGCCAGACAACAGACCCCCAAGTGGCAGGCTGCATGCCACAAGGGGCTCACTCACCGGAACCACTAAAGCAGAAGCCATAAACAGGGAAGAACAGGGAAAAAAGCATAAGTCGTCACCATAGCAAGAGAAAAGGGGGTAAAGCATGGAAGAAGATACTGCGGTTACCAGGTGCCCCTGGCAACGAAAGGGAGAAAGACCTCCGCAGGGCCACGAAACCCAGAATGCGGCCAATTGAGATGGGACAGGTCTCGGCTTTGAGCTAGGGACCTTGTACAACCCGGGCATTTGTCCTGCAGCTTTGTCCCACGGAGAACGGGGCCGGCGTAGTCACCTGACACACTCACTGGGAAGAGAGAAGAGAGTCAGAAACCCCAAAGCAACCCTATAGTGCCTATCCTCCAGCAACGAGCCTTGCGAGCCCTGGCCGGCAGCACCTGTCGCCAGGTGGACTCTGCCAACTCAGCAGTGATCAGAGACACCAAGGCGAAGCCCTAAGGAAACTAGAACCTCCGAAGCAGTTAAAGAGAAAGGAAGGAAGCAAACAGGGAAGTCAACCGGAAGGGAAGGGAGGGACGGGACCACAAAAGTTCAAGGGTGGGAGACCGGCCTCGGATGGCAGCCCCAGGAGAAAGCGGAAGAGGGAAAAACGAAAACTAGAAAGGAGGAGAAAGAAAAGGACATGACAAAATTAGTTGGAGGTGATAGGGAGAGCGGCCAAGAACCTTGGCCGCCCCACCTACAAGCCCGGAAGCCCCCAAACGGCGGCAACGAGTCATGTGGCAAGGGGGAATCAACCCCTAATAGGCGCATATGGATAATTATTAATGCTATTAATGGTACAATGAATATTTTAGTGACGGAAACACCTCAAATACGTCAGCACAGGGGGAGGTTTTCAATTACCCCCGTGCGCACTTCAGAGGTTAAGTAATAAAGTTAAGTTAAACGAATAACAATACACAATAAAAACTTGGGAAGCTAACATGATTTTGACAGGTATGCTTCAGAACACAGTTACTCAGAAAACATTGATCACAACGTGTCTAGTACGTGTCACTCACTGCATAAGCCTGCTTCTGCTTCACACTGTTAGTTTCTCTTCAGTCATCAGCCGAGGTAGACCTAAGAAGGTATGTATGTGTACTGCCTCGTGCTGTATATTTAGTAGTAATACGCTTTTCTCATAATTAGAATGCCATGCTATAATAATTAATAAGCTCTCAGTGTTCATAGTTTATATACATTTTTTTGTAAAAATCAAACATGTAAAAGTTTACATGCACAATATCACACCACATTATTTCCCCATCAAAATCACATCATATTGTGTATCACAGGGGGGAGTTCGTAGGCACCAATCGAACATGGCAGTACACCCGGAGAGGCTTGGCATTTGATAAGGAGTTGCTGGAACTCCTGTTTCATTTGCCTGGCCTTTCTTGTTGATGTCCTTTTTGCCCCACATACAGAGAGTGATACCAGGGGGAGATTGTAGGTACCAATCGAACTGTTCACTTACCCATGGGGGGCCTTTCGGCTAGTCACGCCGCTAGTGACAAGGGAGATGCTGGATCTCCTGTTTCACTTGCTTGGCCCCTTCTTTCAGTTTCTCTTTGTACCTCAACTACATGAGAGTATCCAGCCATCTCTCACAAACAGTTTCTTCTACTATTCGAGGAGGTTTAGTGGCGGGGTGTCGTTGGTGCCGTCGTGCCCGGGATCTGGTCGGGGCTGCCATTTTGTGTCTGTGGCGCCTGGTTGCGTGGGGGAGGTGGGGGGTTTACTTTTGCGGGACCCTTTCGCTTCTCCTGTGCGGCTGGGCATTCTGGGCGCAGAGTGGCGGCTCCGGCTGGGTCTTGGGCGCGGGTGGCGCTTGCGGCGCTCTGTTGCTGACCTCCTCATTTATACACATTACAAGCACTATACATACCACAACTTCCACACTTTTTTTTTTTTTTAAATAGATCTGGGGGGAGACACTTAGTTACAGGCAAACTTGGCTTTTGTCTCCCCCTTTCCATATAGAAAAAAAAAAAATAGTTCTCGAAAACGCTTTCTCTCTCTATCTTCAACACTAGACATGCACACTATACTTTTCTTTTGTAGGCCTACACCAGTATTTAAATAAAAAACAAAACAAATTAAATTTTATAAAGTAATATAGTCATAACATACACTTTTATTGTAACTTCAATTTTGCTCTGTTACTCTTTGAAGTTGAGGAGACACTCATTACAGGCAGCTTTGCCTTTTGTCTCCCTCTTGCCCATAAAAAACAAAAAATAACAACAAAATTCTTGTTTTCCAGGTTTATCTTCAGTATGTCCAAAAAACGAAGGTGGAATGATGACTATGTTCAGTATGGCTTCACGTGTGTTACTGAGAAGGATGGTACACAACGTCCACAGTGTATCCTATGCAGCACCATGTTCTCCAACGCAAATTTGAAGCCATCAAAGCTCGATGAACATTTTAAGAACAGACATGGTGGCAAGGATGCAGGGAATGACATTGCAACATTAAGAGTCAAAAGAGCTAGGTTTGATCGTGCCGGCACTTTGCTGACACACGGATTTTCACCAACAGCGAAACCTTTACTACATGCTTCTTATCAAGTTGCATACCTGGTTGCTAAGTCAAAGAAGCCCCATACAATTGCCGAGGAATTGATCAAGCCGTGTGCCCTTGAAATGGCAAAGACTGTTCTCGGTCAGGAAGCTGCGAGGAAACTGCAACAAGTGTCTTTATCAAATGATGTAATCCGTAACCGAATCGTCGACATGAGTGATGATATCCTGGAGCAAGTTGTTGTTGACATCAAGGCCAGTCCAGTAAAGATTAGCCTACAAGTGGATGAGTCAACAGATGTGTCAAATTGTTGTCAGCTATTGGTAGTAGTCCGGTACGTGAAGAACAATAAAGTGGAAGAAAGTTTTCTCTTCTGTCACTCACTGAAGACAACATCGAAAGCCATAGATGTGTTCAGTATGATAAAAGAATTCTTCACAAGATACCAACTTCACCTTGACAGGATTGATTCGATATGTACTGATGGTGCACCAGCCATGCTGGGCAATCGTTCAGGGTTTGCTGCATTGATGAGAAAAGAAATTCCTGACCTGAAGATTACCCACTGCTTTCTTCATCGGCACGCTCTTGCAGCAAAAACATTGCCCCCAGACCTGAAAAAGACTTTGGAGATTTGTGTGAAGATTGTGAATATGATTCGTGGTCGTGCTCTGAATCATCGACTGTTTCAGTCATTTTGTGAGGAAGTGGGTCAGGAACACACTGTGCTGTTGTACCATACCGAAGTGAGGTGGCTGTCACGTGGGCGTGTGCTATCTCGTATGTTTGAATTGCGAGAAGAAATTCAGCAGTTTCTCCACGGACTGGGACAAGAACTGGCTGGATATTTTGATGACCCTGAATTTGTTCAAATGCTTGCCTATTTGGCTGATGTGTTCACAGCACTCAATGAGCTCAATCGCTCACTGCAAGGAAGAGGGATGAACATTTTGATTGCAAGTGAGAAGTTGGCTACATTCAAAGACAAAATTGTTTTGTGGATTAGGCGTGTAAAGAAAGGAAACTTGGCAAATTTTCCTTCCCTTGAAGAGACAGTCACAGAGGATGCTTCCCTACATCCAGATTTTGTTTCAAAAGTTGTTGAACATCTGCAGATACTGTGCACCTCATTTGATGACTACTTCTCGTGTGGAGAGCTACAACCCTGTGACGACTGGATCCGGCACCCTTTTAAGCAGAATATGGAAGATGTTGATGATGATAGCAACATCAAGGAAGATCTCATCGAACTGAGAAACAATCGTGGAATCCAAATGGAGTTTGCCGATGGTCACTTGGAGCACTTCTGGGCTTCTCAGTTGGAAACGTATCCTGCACTGGCAAAGAAGGCTCTCACTGTGCTCGTGCCTTTCGCGACTACTTACCTCTGCGAGACTGGATTTTCCTGTCTGCTTCACATCAAAACCAAGAGCAGAAATCGGCTGGATCCTCAACACGACATGCGAGTGGCACTCAGCACCAAGACACCAAGATTTGATGCCATCATAAATGGAAAGCAACAGCAACAAAGTCACTGAGTTTGGCGCTCAGCCATAATAATTCACAACACACCATGCATAGTACAAGCACAATGTTTTTTTGTTTTTTTTTTGCTAGTATGAAAGTAATCTTGATTTTTGTAATCCTGCAATGCATTATTTTGTTGTCAGTTATGTAAATAAAGAATTAAATACATGATGGTTTTGTTACTTACACATTATGATTATGATATCAATATTGCTTTTCATCAATTCTGGAAGGGGGTGCGAGAACTGGTTGGTGAATTGAATGGGGTGCGAACAAGGAAAAAGGTTAAGAACCACTGCTTTAAAGTATCCCTAATAGGCTCAACACAGCTAACTCAAAGACAACTGCAGAGGTTGAAGTAACTAAACTAAAGGTTTATAAATACCCCTGATGGTAACAAAGGCTTTAAAGTATCCCCAATAGGCTCAACACAGCTAACTCAAAGACAACTGCAGAGGTTGAAGTAACTAAACTAAAGGTTTATAAATACCCCTGATGGTAACAGGCTTTAAAGTATCCCCAATAGGCTCAACACAGCTAACTCAAAGACAACTGCAGAGGTTGAAGTAACTAAACTAAAGGTTTATAAATACCCCTGATGGTAACAAAGGCTTTAAAGTATCCCCAATAGGCTCAACACAGCTAACTCAAAGACAACTGCAGAGGTTGAAGTAACTAAACTAAAGGTTTATAAATACCCCTGATGGTAACAAAGGCTTTAAAGTATCCCCAATAGGCTCAACACAGCTAACTCAAAGACAACTGCAGAGGTTGAAGTAACTAAACTAAAGGTTTATAAATACCCCTGATGGTAACAAAGGCTTGAAAGTATCCCCAATAGGCTCAAAATGGCGTCATATGTCGGAGAGGGTTAAACTAGGTTGGGATACACCACGGTATAGTAACATAAGGAGGTAGGCGCATGGCGGTAGTATTGGAACCACGACAGTCACTTGTTTGGGCCTCCGTGACGTCACTGAATGACTCCTGTGTACCGTCTCCCTAGCCTAAATTATGGTCTTCTAACAGGATCGGTATATTGCGTTTTCCACCGAAAATGTAAAGTGACATGGATAAACATATACATATACAGTATAGTGTGACATATATACATATACATATATAGTGTGACAGGACCCTAGTCTATTTGCTAAAGTTGTTATTTTTTGCATTTGAAGAATACATTAATGAAGTCAACGCACCAGGCGACAAAGGCCATATGGCACGAAATATTTAAAGACGGGAAGGAAGTTAACTAAATATCATCGAGAACTCGAACATGATGAAGGAAGGACATAATACGGGAGATAGAAAACGAGGGAGATTCAGAAAGAAAATCTGCAAGACATGGCGGCCGGCGGAGGAAAGCCAGAAAAGGGAAGAAACGCGTGCGGGCAACGGAAAATAAGGGGCAATCGAGGAAAAGATGGGAGACAGAAAGCTGAACGGTAAAGCGCGAGCAAAGAGTCGGAGGAGAACGGGACATTAAAAACGAATGGGTAAGTCTGGTGTGGCCAATGCGGAGACGGGCCAAAGCCGTCTCCCATCGGCGATTACGGTGGGAGGGATCAGACCACCCAGAAACGGACGGTTTGACAGAACGAAGTTTATTAACGGAGATAGCGGACCACTGAGTCTGCCACCTCGACCAAAGAAACCTGGACAAGGCAGGGAAGAAATCAGAGGCCGGGACAGCAAGTGAGGAGCGGGTACCCCGCACGGCAGCAGAACGAGCAAGGCAATCAACCCGCTCATTACCGCAAACGCCAACGTGACTGGGAACCCAGCAAAAACGTACAAGCTTTTTGCGGACGGAAAGGCGGAAAAGCCATTCCTGAATGGAAAGAACTAAAGGGTGTAGAGCAGGGGAGGACTGTAAGATAAGTAGAGCACTGAGAGAATCAGAGAACAAAGTAAAGGACGAGGAGGGGAAGGAACACATAAAACGGAGGGCAATAAAAATAGCATAAAGTTCAGCAGTTAATATACTGGCAACGGGAGGTAAAGAATATTGATACGAGCAAGTGGGAAAAAGGACGGCAAACCCCACGCCTACCGACGTCTTGGAGCCATCAGTAAACACAGGAGTGGTCGTAGCGTGAAGAGAGAGGTGATCTAAGAAACGAGACCGAAGAACGAGGGGAGAAGTAGAGGACTTGGAACAAGGGAGGATGGAAGGGCAAACCGAAGGACGAGGGAAAAGCCAGGGGGGAAAAGAGCAAAAGCGGAAAGGGAGGACGTTAGAAACAGGGAAAGAGCACGATGCGAGCAGCGAGAGCATGCGGACAGAAAACGGAGAACCAAGACGGGGGTGAGACGAAAAAGTAGCAACGACCGAAGGGGGAAGGGAAAGATGTGAAGATGGGAATTGTTGAAGGCGAGCGTAAGAACGAAGGGACAGGAGAGCCCGACGGCGATAAAGAGAAGGGAAACCAGACTCAGCATAGAGGCTTTCAACAGGAGAGGAACGAAAAGCACCAAGGGCAAGACGAAGACCAGAGTGATGAACAGAATCAAGAGCATGGAGAACAGAATCAGAGGCTGAAGCGTAAACTTGACAGCCATAATCCAACTTAGAGAGGACAAGAACCGTATGAAGCCGAAGAAGAAGCGCTCGATCAGCACCCCAAGTGAGGTGGGACAAGGACTGAAGAAGGCGGAGGCGGAGTAAGGCAGCAACCTTGAGAGAAGAAACATGAGCGGACCAATTAAGACGAGAATCAAAAGTAAGACCCAAAAAAGTAGTAGAGGAACGATAAGGGAGGGCAGTACCATAAAGAGTGAGAGGAGGATGAGGAATAGAATGGCAACGAGTAAAGGACATCGCGCAGGATTTGGAGGTGGAAAAACGGAACCCGTGGCGGGTTGCCCATGAAGAAACAGCCAGAATAGCGGATTGGATAAGAAGACGTAAAGCAGCAATATCTGAGTCGGCTGCGTAAATCGCAAAGTCGTCGACATACAAGGAAGACCGAACCCCGACAGGAAGAGAAGACACGATACCGTTGATAGCAATGAGAAAAAGGACGGTACTCAGGACACAACCCTGAGGGACACCTTCCAACTGAGGGTAAAGACGAGATAAGTGGGAAGCGACTCTGACACGAAAGGACCGAGAAGAAAGAAAATTCTGAATAAAGACTCCTAGATTACCGTAAATGCCACAAGAACGGAGCTGACGCAAAATGTGGTACTTCCAGGTAGAATCATAGGCTTTTTCGAGATCGAAAAAAACAGCAATGACAGTTTGACGACGAGCAAAAGCCGTCCTGATATAAGATTCCAAGCGAATGAGGGGGTCAAGCGTACTATGAGCACGTCTGAACCCGAACTGGGAAGAAGATAACAAATGGCGCGACTCAAGAATCCACATGAGACGAGCGGTAATCATACGTTCAAAGAGTTTACACAGGCAACTGGTAAGGACAATAGGGCGATAGTCCTGTGGGGAGAACCCAGACTTGCCAGGTTTAAGAAAAGGTATGGTCAGGGCAGTACTCCAAGAGGGAGGGAAAACACCAGAAGACCAAATCTTGTTATAGAGAGCTAACAAGAAGACCAGAGCTTGCGAGGAAAGATGTTTGAGCATGAGATAATGGATACCATCAGGACCCTCAGAAGTGTTCTTACAGGCACGGAGAGCGGTGCGTAACTCAGTTGAGGAAAAAGGAGCATTATAGGATTCGTCAGAGGAAAGACTAAAAGTAATTGGAGTACTTTCCGCAACGACTTTAAGCGAGTGAAACTCAGCAGAGAGGTGAGAACCACTGCTAACTGAGCTAAAGTACGAGCCCAATCGATTAGCAATTGTTTCGGAGTCTGCCACAGAAACACCATCAATGCGGAGGACTGGAGCACGGAAGGGAAGATGTTTACCAGAGATCTTACGAATACGTTTCCAAACCGAAGCGACAGGAGTGCGAGACGTAATAGAAGAAACATAGGACTCCCAACTCCGGCGTTTAGCGGCTTTGGTAGTACGACGGAAAAGAGCAGATGCACGGCGAAAGAGAAAAAACGACTCCTGAGAAGCAGGGGTGAGACGCTTACGGCGAAAACTTTTCCAAGCCGCCCGTTTAACCCGGAGGGCCCTGGAACACTCAGGAGACCACCAAGGGACGCATTTAGACGAGAAAGGGCGAGACGTCCGGGGAATGGACGTCAAAGCAGCACCGAAAACCAGATCCAGAAAAAACGAGAGCATGACACGGACCGATGAGAAAGGAGGAGGAAGCAAAGAAGGAACAGTAAGGGAAGCGAAAGAAGACCAGTCCGCCCGCTGGAAGCACCAACGAGGGGAGTTAGGAGTAGGAGAGTAGGTAGTCAGAGAAAGGAGAATGGGAAAATGGTCGGAATTGTGAGAATGCTGGAGAACTGACCAATGAAAATCAAGGGAAACTGAAGGGGAACACAGGGAAAGATCGATACAGGAAAACGTACAAGTCCGAGCATCAAAATGAGTAGGAGCACCAGAATTAAGGATAAAAAGATTACGGGCCGAGAGAAAAGGTTCAAGCCGACGACCCCGGGGTGAAATAACATTGTCACCCCACAAGGTGTGCCGACCATTAAAATCACCAAGGACTAAGAATGGACTGGGCAACTTAGATAAAATCCCGGAGAATTCGGTAAAATCGATGGGAAGAGAAGGCGACAAATACACAGAAACCACTGTTAACCAGCGGTCAAGATAGACTCTAGCAAAGGTGCAAGGGAAATGAGTAGAAAAGGACAGCTCTTCAAAAGGGACAGAACGATGAACAAGAAGACAAGTATCATGGAGAGAGTGGGGAGAACTATAAAAAGAGTAATGAGGAAAGGGAACAGGAGGAGAGAAAAGACGAGTCTCCTGAAGACAAACGACCTTAGGGGAGTGAAGAGAAAGAAGAAAACGTAAGTCAATCCTTTGAGCATTAAGACTACAAAGATTCCACTGCAAAAAGGACATAATTAAAGAAAAAGAAAAAAGAAACTAAGAGGAGACAAAGGACGAAAAAACAACGAAAACAGACAAAAGAAAACCATAAAAGGAGGCAAAAGCCACCGAAAATAAGAACGCACAGAAAAAGAGGAAGGACACACATAGAAGGAAAGAAATATACACAAAGAACAATAAAGGTAAAACACACACACTTATGTACAACTAAGAAAAGGTGAATGAGGATAACGTGGAGAATTAAAAGGAGGCAAAAGCCAACAAAAAAAGAAAGGGAAGAATACACACTTAAGCACAACAATGAAAAGTCGGATGGGCGAACGGGGAGACAGAGAAAGACAAATAATGATAAAGGGAAAAATACACACTTATGTACAACAATGAAGAGGTGGATGGGTTAACGGGGAGACAGAAGAGAAGGAGGCAGAGGGGAGGACCGAAAACCGGGGGGCATAGGGAGGCTTGACAGCGAAAGAGAAGAAGAAAGAGGAGGGCCAGAGTGAGAGGATGGAAGGGCAGAGGACAAAAGAGAGACAGAAGGAAGAGAAGAAGGTTGGGAAGGGGTAGAGACGGAAGAGGGGGGGACAGGGGAAGGAGGAGGCGGTTGAGGGGTAAGGGGCAGTGTAGAGGGGACGGGATGAATGTCAGCTGAAACGGTAAGAGGCGGGGGATGAGAAGAATCGAGAAAGGCTCGAATCTTGGGAATGGACTCAAAGGACATGTTTAAGACAGAGGGAGGGCGAAGGCAGGAAGAAGAAGAAAGAGATAGAGAGGAGGAGGAAGGAGGGGTGGAGGAAGGAGGCAACCTCTTTTTCTTCTTCTCACCGGGACTCGGACTCCGGACAGTACGGTGGAAGTCCCTGCGTTTAGAAGAGGAGTGGGGAGAGGGAGAACGGGAGGTACGGGAAGGAATTTTGGAAATCCGTTTGGTAGAGACAGGAGACCGGAAGGAAAGGGAACCACGAGACGAGGGAGGAGGAGAACGAGAGGAAGGCTTGGGATGGGACCGCTGGCGGGTGGGGCGTTGAGCCAAACCAGAAGAAGAGGGGCGAGGGCGAGGAGAGGAAGTGGAAGGAGAGGAAACGGAAGTAGGAGTAGAAGAGTCAAGCACAGAAAAAGAGTTAGACAAAGGGATAGAAGCCGAAGAGACAGTAATAGGAGGAGTGGAGACAGAAGAAACCGAAGGCGGAGAAGTAAGGGAAGAAGGGACAGAGAGCGGAACAGAGGAAGGAGAGGAAGAGGAGGACGAGGACAAGGGAAGCGGAACGGAGGGAGTGGAAGAAGAGACGGGAGGGTGAGAGATAAGTGCAGAAATCGGACGAGGTGAGAAGCCCAGGCGAAGAGCTTCCTTACGGGCAGCAGAGTGAGTAAGGCCTTGTTTTGCTTTAAGAATTGTAACTTCAGATTCAAATTTGTAAACGGGGCAATCATGGGAATAGGCAGGATGGGAGGCTTTACAGTTGAGGCAGCAGGGGGTCGGAGACGGGCATGCATCAGCAATATGGCCAGGTTGCGCACAGTACGGGCATGTAGGATAGTCGGGGTTGAGAGAGCGACAGTATTTCACGGGATGGCCAAAACGCCAGCAACCCCTGCACTGCTGAGGGCGGGGAAGGGATTCTAAGACGTCGATGCGAGTACCACCGACAATAACGTGAGAAGGGAGAATATTACCATCGAACGTTATTTTAGCGATATTAGAGGGATAGCGGCGATTGTGGCGAGGTTGGATGGTGTAACAGACAATATTAATTACAACATGGTCTTGAGCAACAACGGCCTTCCCAATAAGGTCGGCACAATCTTTGAAGTCCCGATCACCGAGTTGGATATAAGAAGGGATCAGGACAGTACCTGTGCACGAGTTCATTCTTTGGTCTTTAAAAGCAGGGATGGGAGTACCGTTGGGATCTGCAAAGGCCGCCATAGCAGCAGCCTGACTCACGTTTTGCACTGTAACTAGACGGGAATGATCATGACGAGAGTGGAAAGTGACATCCTTGCCCACCCTCTGAAGGAGACTGAGGTGGAACAGAAGGTCATCTCCGGCAAGAGGGGCTGAGGCGGGGATAGAAAAGAATTTAACAAAATCGGCAGGGGCAAAGAGATCGGAGAGAGGAAGAATAGAAGAACGAGGGCGAGCAGAAGAAGAAACTGAAGTAGATGGAACCGAAGGCGAAGGAACTGAAGAAGAAAAAGAAGAATATGGTTCGAAAGTGACGATGTGAGATGAGGAAGCAATGGAGGAAGGAAGAGTGGCAGATGCAGTAGAAGGGATAGCAAACGACGGAAGAGAAGAGGGCGGAACTGGCGGAGCGGGGAGGGATATGGAAGAGGATGCTTGAGAAGAAAGAGCAGGCTGAACTAATGAAGAATCGGAAAGAGAGGTGACACACTCCACGTCTACCAAAGCCGAAGCCGAGGAAGGCGCCGGAGAGCGGTCAATGAGGAGAGAGTCAGAGGTTTGAGCTGGTACGGTACGAGTAGGTACGGATGCGTCTAGGGCGGAAGCCCCAGAGAGTTGAGAAAGGTCAGGTGGAGAGTCCGTGAGATCGCGTGGGACGGGGACAGGGTGCGCCTTAGCTTGGTCTGGGGTAGTGGGGTTGTATGGACGGACCATGATGACCCAAGTTGTTTTTACTATTCTAATTTTGGTTTGTCGGAAAACGAAAAAGGAAAGAAAAACTAACCAAGGGGAAGAAAAAGAAAGAAAAAGAAAAGAAAAACAGAAACAAAGCAAAAATAAAGAGCGTACCAGAAGAGCTAACAGAGCCCCCCGTCGCGAGGCAGGAAGCTCCGACCCCCACACCGACGGCACAAACAGGGGCAGGACCTAGGGGGTTCATCCCCATACCCTACCCCCCTAGACAAGGGGGGATAGCACCACTACGTACAGAGAGGCCTAGCTTAGGCAAAACCGCTATACTGGGACTGAGGGCAAAATGAATTGCAAACATCCCCAATCTGTACGTAATGGAGGGCAGCCGGACAGAATCCAGGAAACCCACCAGGAAGGTAGACCGGACCCCCGGAAACCAAGACCGGGCCTCACTGATGGGCGGTCCATGGAGCGACAGCACGGGCGACCGCGCCGCCGCCCCCGGTACCAACCCCCACGTGCAGTGAGCTAGCTGCCACTGCCCCTGTAAACGGGTAGGAGTCAGAACTCCCCACTCAGCGAGGGAAGGCGTCTAGAGCCTAGCCGGCACAATTTAGTGAAAAAGGAGGAGGAAACCCTCCGCAAAGCGAGGTCAAAATCGGGAACCAGAAAAACGCCGTCACCGGAAGGTTCCGCTTATCCCAAAGACGACGGGGGGGTACTTCGTCCACGACGCCGCTGTAATCCCTGCTCCGAAGAGTGGATGACAGCGACCCCGCTTCGAGCCCCGCCACCACGACAAGGTGGCCCCCCAACGGCGGGGTGCCAAAATATACATTATATTACATTAATGAAGTCAACGCACCAGGCGACAAAGGCCATATGGCACGAAATAGTTAAAGACGGGAAGGAAGTTAACTAAATATCATCAAGAACTCGAACATGATGAAGGAAGGACATAATACGGGAGATAGAAAACGAGGGAGATTCAGAAAGAAAATCTGCAAGACATGGCGGCCGGCGGAGGAAAGCCAGAAAAGGGAAGAAACGCGTGCGGGCAACGGAAAATAAGGGGCAATCGAGGAAAAGATGGGAGACAGAAAGCTGAACGGTACAGCGCGAGCAAAGAGTCGGAGGAGAACGGGACATTAAAAACGAATGGGTAAGTCTGGTGTGGCCAATGCGGAGACGGGCCAAAGCCGTCTCCCAACGGCGATTACGGTGGGAGGGATCAGACCACCCAGAAACGGACGGTTTGACAGAACGAAGTTTATTAACGGAGATAGCGGACCACTGAGTCTGCCACCTCGACCAAAGAAACCTGGACAAGGCAGGGAAGAAATCAGAGGCCGGGACAGCAAGTGAGGAGCGGGTACCCCGCACGGCAGCAGAACGAGCAAGGCAATCAACCCGCTCATTACCGCAAACGCCAACGTGACTGGGAACCCAGCAAAAACGTACAAGCTTTTTGCGGACGGAAAGGCGGAAAAGCCATTCCTGAATGGAAAGAACTAAAGGGTGTAGAGCAGGGGAGGACTGTAAGATAAGTAGAGCACTGAGAGAATCAGAGAACAAAGTAAAGGACGAGGAGGGGAAGGAACACATAAAACGGAAGGCAATAAAAATAGCATAAAGTTCAGCAGTTAATATACTGGCAACGGGAGGTAAAGAATATTGATACGAGCAAGTGGGAAAAAGGACGGCAAACCCCACGCCTACCGACGTCTTGGAGCCATCAGTAAACACAGGAGTGGTCGTAGCGTGAAGAGAGAGGTGATCTAAGAAACGAGACCGAAGAACGAGGGGAGAAGTAGAGGACTTGGAACAAGGGAGGATGGAAGGGCAAACCGAAGGACGAGGGAAAAGCCAGGGGGGAAAAGAGCAAAAGCGGAAAGGGAGGACGTTAGAAACAGGGAAAGAGCACGATGCGAGCAGCGAGAGCATGCGGACAGAAAACGGAGAACCAAGACGGGGGTGAGACGAAAAAGTAGCAACGACCGAAGGGGGAAGGGAAAGATGTGAAGATGGGAATTGTTGAAGGCGAGCGTAAGAACGAAGGGACAGGAGAGCCCGACGGCGATAAAGAGAAGGGAAACCAGACTCAGCATAGAGGCTTTCAACAGGAGAGGAACGAAAAGCACCAAGGGCAAGACGAAGACCAGAGTGATGAACAGAATCAAGAGCATGGAGAACAGAATCAGAGGCTGAAGCGTAAACTTGACAGCCATAATCCAACTTAGAGAGGACAAGAACCGTATGAAGCCGAAGAAGAAGCGCTCGATCAGCACCCCAAGTGAGGTGGGACAAGGACTGAAGAAGGCGGAGGCGGAGTAAGGCAGCAACCTTGAGAGAAGAAACATGAGCGGACCAATTAAGACGAGAATCAAAAGTAAGACCCAAAAAAGTAGTAGAGGAACGATAAGGGAGGGCAGTACCATAAAGAGTAAGAGGAGGACGAGGAATAGAATGGCAACGAGTAAAGGACATCGCGCAGGATTTGGAGGTGGAAAAACGGAACCCGTGGCGGGTTGCCCATGAAGAAACAGCCAGAATAGCGGATTGGATAAGAAGACGTAAAGCAGCAATATCTGAGTCGGCTGCGTAAATCGCAAAGTCGTCGACATACAAGGAAGACCGAACCCCGACAGGAAGAGAAGACACGATACCGTTGATAGCAATGAGAAAAAGGACGGTACTCAGGACACAACCCTGAGGGACACCTTCCAACTGAGGGTAAAGACGAGATAAGTGGGAAGCGACTCTGACACGAAAGGACCGAGAAGAAAGAAAATTCTGAATAAAGACTCCTAGATTACCGTAAATGCCACAAGAACGGAGCTGACGCAAAATGTGGTACTTCCAGGTAGAATCATAGGCTTTTTCGAGATCGAAAAAAACAGCAATGACAGTTTGACGACGAGCAAAAGCTGTCCTGATATAAGATTCCAAGCGAATGAGGGGGTCAAGCGTACTACGAGCACGTCTGAACCCGAACTGGGAAGAAGATAACAAATGGCGCGACTCAAGAAACCACATGAGACGAGCGTTAATCAGACGTTCAAAGAGTTTACACAGGCAACTGGTAAGGACAATAGGGCGATAGTCCTGTGGGGAGAACCCAGACTTGCCAGGTTTAAGAAAAGGTATGGTCAGGGCAGTACTCCAAGAGGGAAGGAAAACACCAGAAGACCAAATCTTGTTATAGAGATCTAACAAGAAGACCAGAGCCTGCGAGGAAAGATGTTTGAGCATGAGATAATGGATACCATCAGGACCCTCAGAAGTGTTCTTACAGGCACGGAGAGCGGTGCGTAACTCAGTTGAGGAAAAAGGAGCATTATAGGATTCGTCAGAGGAAAGACTAAAAGTACAGTAATTGGAGTACTTTCCGCAACGACTTTAAGCGAGTGAAACTCAGCAGAGAGGTGAGAACCACTGCTAACTGAGCTAAAGTACGAGCCCAATCGATTAGCAATTGTTTCGGAGTCTGCCACAGAAACACCATCAATGCGGAGGACTGGAGCACGGAAGGGAAGATGTTTACCAGAGATCTTACGAATACGTTTCCAAACCGAAGCGACAGGAGTGCGAGACGGAATAGAAGAAACATAGGACTCCCAACTCCGGCGTTTAGCGGCTTTGGTAGTACGACGGAAAAGAGCAGATGCACGGCGAAAGAGAAAAAACGACTCCTGAGAAGCAGGGGTGAGACGCTTACGGCGAAAACTTTTCCAAGCCGCCCGTTTAACCCGGAGGGCCCTGGAACACTCAGGAGACCACCAAGGGACGCATTTAGACGAGAAAGGGCGAGACATCCGGGGAATGGACGCCAAAGCAGCACCGAAAACCAGATCCAGAAAAAACGAGAGCATGACACGGACCGATGAGAAAGGAGGAGGAAGCAAAGAAGGAACAGTAAGGGAAGCGAAAGAAGACCAGTCCGCCCGCTGGAAGCACCAACGAGGGGAGTTAGGAGTAGGAGAGTAGGTAGTCAGAGAAAGGAGAATGGGAAAATGGTCGGAATTGTGAGAATGCTCGAGAACTGACCAATGAAAATCAAGGGAAACTGAAGGGGAACACAGGGAAAGATCGATACAGGAAAACGTACGAGTCCGAGCATCAAAATGAGTAGGAGCACCAGAATTAAGGATAAAAAGATTACGGGCCGAGAGAAAAGGTTCAAGCCGACGACCCCGGGGTGAAATAACATTGTCACCCCACAAGGTGTGCCGACCATTAAAATCACCAAGGACTAAGAATGGAGTGGGCAACTTAGATAAAATCCCGGAGAATTCGGTAAAATCGATGGGAAGAGAAGGCGACAAATACACAGAAACCACTGTTAACCAGCGGTCAAGATAGACTCTAGCAAAGGTGCAAGGGAAATGAGTAGAAAAGGACAGCTCTTCAAAAGGGACAGAACGATGAATAAGAAGACAAGTATCATGGAGAGAGTGGGGAGAACTATAAAAAGAGTAATGAGGAAAGGGAACAGGAGGAGAGAAAAGACGAGTCTCCTGAAGACAAACGACCTTAGGGAAGTGAAGAGAAAGAAGAAAACGTAAGTCAATCCTTTGAGCATGGACTACGAAGATTCCACTGCAAAATGGACATAATTAAAGAAAAAGAAAAAAGAAACTAAAAGGAGACAAAGGACGAAAAAACAACGAAAACAGACAAAAGAAAACCATAAAAGGAGGCAAAAGCCACCGAAAATAAGAACGCACAGAAAAAGAGGAAGGACACACATAGAAGGAAAGAAATATACACAAAGAACAATAAAGGTAAAACACACACACTTATGTACAACTAAGAAAAGGTGAATGAGGATAACGTGGAGAATTAAAAGGAGGCAAAAGCCAACAAAAAAAGAAAGGGAAGAATACACACTTAAGCACAACAATGAAAAGTCGGATGGGCGAACGGGGAGACAGAGAAAGACAAATAATGATAAAGGGAAAAATACACACTTATGTACAACAATGAAGAGGTGGATGGGTTAACGGGGAGACAGAAGAGAAGGAGGCAGAGGGGAGGACCGAAAACCGGGGGGCATAGGGAGGCTTGACAGCGAAAGAGAAGAAGAAAGAGGAGGGCCAGAGTGAGAGGATGGAAGGGCAGAGGACAAAAGAGAGACAGAAGGAAGAGAAGAAGGTTGGGAAGGGGTAGAGACGGAAGAGGGGGGGACAGGGGAAGGAGGAGGCGGTTGAGGGGTAAGGGGCAGTGTAGAGGGGACGGGATGAATGTCAGCTGAAACGGTAAGAGGCGGGGGATGAGAAGAATCGAGAAAGGCTCGAATCTTGGGAATGGACTCAAAGGACATGTTTAAGACAGAGGGAGGGCGAAGGCAGGAAGAAGAAGAAAGAGATAGAGAGGAGGAGGAAGGAGGGGTGGAGGAAGGAGGCAACCTCTTTTTCTTCTTCTCACCGGGACTCGGACTCCGGACAGTACGGTGGAAGTCCCTGCGTTTAGAAGAGGAGTGGGGAGAGGGAGAACGGGAGGTACGGGAAGGAATTTTGGAAATCCGTTTGGTAGAGACAGGAGACCGGAAGGAAAGGGAACCACGAGACGAGGGAGGAGGAGAACGAGAGGAAGGCTTGGGATGGGACCGCTGGCGGGTGGGGCGTTGAGCCAAACCAGAAGAAGAGGGGCGAGGGCGAGGAGAGGAAGTGGAAGGAGAGGAAACGGAAGTAGGAGTAGAAGAGTCAAGCACAGAAAAAGAGTTAGACAAAGGGATAGAAGCCGAAGAGACAGTAATAGGAGGAGTGGAGACAGAAGAAACCGAAGGCGGAGAAGTAAGGGAAGAAGGGACAGAGAGCGGAACAGAGGAAGGAGAGGAAGAGGAGGACGAGGACAAGGGAAGCGGAACGGAGGGAGTGGAAGAAGAGACGGGAGGGTGAGAGATAAGTGCAGAAATCGGACGAGGTGAGAAGCCCAGGCGAAGAGCTTCCTTACGGGCAGCAGAGTGAGTAAGGCCTTGTTTTGCTTTAAGAATTGTAACTTCAGATTCAAATTTGTAAACGGGGCAATCATGGGAATAGGCAGGATGGGAGGCTTTACAGTTGAGGCAGCAGGGGGTCGGAGACGGGCATGCATCAGCAATATGGCCAGGTTGCGCACAGTACGGGCATGTAGGATAGTCGGGGTTGAGAGAGCGACAGTATTTCACGGGATGGCCAAAACGCCAGCAACCCCTGCACTGCTGAGGGCGGGGAAGGGATTCTAAGACGTCGATGCGAGTACCACCGACAATAACGTGAGAAGGGAGAATATTACCATCGAACGTTATTTTAGCGATATTAGAGGGATAGCGGCGATTGTGGCGAGGTTGGATGGTGTAACAGACAATATTAATTACAACATGGTCTTGAGCAACAACGGCCTTCCCAATAAGGTCGGCACAATCTTTGAAGTCCCGATCACCGAGTTGGATATAAGAAGGGATCAGGACAGTACCTGTGCACGAGTTCATTCTTTGGTCTTTAAAAGCAGGGATGGGAGTACCGTTGGGATCTGCAAAGGCCGCCATAGCAGCAGCCTGACTCTCGTTTTGCACTGTAACTAGACGGGAATGATCATGACGAGAGTGGAAAGTGACATCCTTGCCCACCCTCTGAAGGAGACTGAGGTGGAACAGAAGGTCATCTCCGGCAAGAGGGGCTGAGGCGGGGATAGAAAAGAATTTAACAAAATCGGCAGGGGCAAAGAGATCGGAGAGAGGAAGAATAGAAGAACGAGGACGAGCAGAAGAAGAAACTGAAGTAGATGGAACCGAAGGCGAAGGAACTGAATAAGAAGAAAAAGGAGAATATGGTTCGAAAGTGACGATGTGAGATGAGGAAGCAATGGAGGAAGGAAGAGTGGCAGATGCAGTAGAAGGGATAGCAAACGACGGAAGAGAAGAGGGCGGAACTGGCGGAGCGGGGAGGGATATGTTAGAGGAAGCTTGAGAAGAAAGAGCAGGCTGAACTAATGAAGAATCGGAAAGAGAGGTGACACACTCCACGTCTACCAAAGCCGAAGCCGAGGAAGGCGCCGGAGAGCGGTCAATGAGGAGAGAGTCAGAGGTTTGAGCTGGTACGGTACGAGTAGGTACGGATGCGTCTAGGGCGGAAGCCCCAGAGAGTTGAGAAAGGTCAGGTGGAGAGTCCGTGAGATCGCGTGGGACGGGGACAGGGTGCGCCTTAGCTTGGTCCGGGGTAGTGGGGTTGTATGGACGGACCATGATGACCCAAGTTGTTTTTACTATTCTAATTTCGGTTTGTCGGAAAACGAAAAAGGAAAGAAAAACTAACCAAGGGGAAGAAAAAGAAAGAAAAAGAAAAGAAAAACAGAAACAAAGCAAAAATAAAGAGCGTACCAGAAGAGCTAACAGAGCCCCCCGTCGCGAGGCAGGAAGCTCCGACCCCCACACCGACGGCACAAACAGGGGCAGGACCTAGGGGGTTCATCCCCATACCCTACCCCCCTAGACAAGGGGGGATAGCACCACTACGTACTTACTTACTTACTTGTTACTTGGTGTGGAGTTTCTCAGCCGCGCTCCGTCACTAGATGTGACGCTCGTCGCAGCTGCCCTTTAAACCATCTAGCACTTGTAGTTTTGTCTCACAGTGCCATCTTCTAAGTCATAACACTCCCTGAACAAATGTGCCTTTAGTGACTTTTTAAAGGCCTTTATGTTCGCACACCTTTTCACATTAACTGGTAGATTATTATAAAGTCTCGGTGCACTCTTTTCGAAGGCCCTAAATCCAAATTCATGATTGCACCGTGGCTCATTCAATTGATGCAGCACGTTGCCATGTCTCAGCATCATATCAGTGCCAACATTGAAGTCTTCCAATAAGTCTCGCACATATTCCGGCTTTCCAAAGTTCAAAGCTTGATACACTATAACACACAGTTTGAATATGATCCTCGCTTTCACCGGCAGCCAATGCAGGTCAATTAATGCCGGTGTTATACTCGCACGGAATGGTAAACTCTTTATTAATCTTGCTGCTCTATTCATTATAAGTTGTAGTTTTCGTAGCAAGTAATTTGGTAGTCGATAATATAGAGAATTACAATAGTCTAATTTACTAATTACATGATTGTGGATCAACATTTTGGTTGTATTAATATCCAGATATTTTCTCACAAAAGCAATATTCCTCAGATGATAGGCAGAGATTTGCACTGTTTGATTAATCTGGTTTTTAAATGACAGTTCACTATCAACTAAGACTCCCAAATCCTTCACCACACTACTCACAGTCATCACACTATCATTGATATTGAGGCTTTGCACGCCCAGTCTCTCAAGGTTCACCCGTCTGCCTACTAATAGGCATTCAGTTTTATTTTCATTTAATTTCAGTTGCTTTGACTCCATCCACGTACAGAGAGGCCTAGCTTAGGCAAAACCGCTATACTGGGACTGAGGGCAAAATTAATTGCAAACATCCCCAATCTGTACGTAATGGAGGGCAGCCGGACAGAAGCCAGGAAACCCACCAGGAAGGTAGACCGGACCCCCGGAAACCGAGACCGGGCCTCACTGATGGGCGGTCCATGGAGCGACAGCACGGGCGACCGCGCCGCCGCCCCCGGTACCAACCCCCACGTGCAGTGAGCTAGCTGCCACTGCCCCTGTAAACGGGTAGGAGTCAGAACTCCCCACTCAGCGAGGGAAGGCGTCAAGAGCCTAGCCGGCACAATTTAGTGAAAAAGGAGGAGGAAACCCTCCGCAAAGCGAGGTCAAAATCGGGAACCAGAAAAACGCCGTCACCGGAAGGTTCCGCTTATCCCAAAGACGACGGGGGGGTACTTCGTCCACGACGCCGCTGTAATCCCTGCTCCGAAGAGTGGATGACAGCGACCCCGCTTCGAGCCCCGCCACCACGACAAGGTGGCCCCCCAACGGCGGGGTGCCAAAATATAGTACTAACCTAACCTAACCGTATTGGTTGATTTGGTACTGGTTGAGAGCTACTGGTTGAAATGGTCTACTGGTTGAGTTGACCGGTCACCCTAGCCCACTTAAGGGAAGGTATTTAGTTTGTTCCCTAGACCTCCATCAAGCTTGAAATTACATCCCCTTGAGTCCCTTTCAAGATAAATTTGTACATTTTTCGGTAGAAAAATTTCCCAGCCAAAGGCCAGTTCCTCTTAAATTACAGGCTCGCTATCGCTCGCCAGGATAAAATTGACACCTGAATTGCATGAAAGGTCTTAATATGGGGTGAAAGTTCTTAAAATCGCTAAACTAATGGGGCAAACGTTTTATAATATCAAAAGCAATGGGGCTAAACATGAGGGAGAAAGGGGTCCAGAAAAAAATCCCTCAAGTGGAGATCTCCCCTTAATAAAACAAATATTTGGTGGTAGCCTGTGTAGGATTTTTATTTTTGACCAGCCTGTAAGGAGGAGGGCTATGGAGCTCCGATCTGGCATGCAACCATCTTAGAAGGGTCACTAGAGCTGTTGTTGCTTGATTTCCTTTGTATTCCTATCTTGACAATATTACCAACCCACCTAAACTTTGTTATATGCTGAAATGGCCTCCCGAAAATCTGCACCCACGGCGGGAATCGAACCCGGGACCCTTGAGTTTTGGGTTCACACGACTTCTGGCTTGGAGTTAACTTAGGTGAAGGTATTGAGGGGTAAGCCTTTACAACGGCACCTCGTAGCTACTTTCTACTTTTCTGAAGAGTGTAGAGAGGGGAGAAGGGGTGTTGGAGAGAGAGGAAGCTGTTGGAGTGGCTTTGTTATGTGTGTTATTAGTCTGTATATGTGAAGGGGTGTTGGAGAGAGAGGAAGCTGTTGGAGTGGCTTTGTTATGTGTGTTATTAGTCTGTATATGTGAAGGGGTGTTGGAGAGAGAGGAAGCTGTTGGAGTGGATTTGTTATGTGTGTTATTAGTCTATATGTGAAGGGGTGTTGGAGAGAGAGGAAGCTGTTGGAGTGGCTTTGTTATGCGTGTTATTAGTCTGTATATGTGAAGGGGTGTTGGAGAGAGAGAGGAAGCTGTTGGAGTGGCTTTGTTATGTGTGTTATTAGTCTGTATATGTGAAGGGGTGTTGGAGCGAGAGAGGAAGCTGTTGGAGTGGCTTTGTTATGTGTGTTATTAGTCTGTATATGTGAAGGGGTGTTGGAGCGAGAGAGGAAGCTGTTGGAGTGGCTTTGTTATGTGTGTATTTAGTCTGTATATGTGAAGGGGTGTTAGAGAGAGAGGAAGCTGTTGGAGTGGCTTTGTTATACTGTATGTGTATTTAGTCTGTATATGTGAAGGGGTGTTAGAGAGAGAGGAAGCTGTTGGAGTGGCTTTGTTATGTGAGTTATTAGTCTGTATATGTGAAGGGGTGTTAGAGAGAGAGAGGAAGCTGTTGGAGTGGCTTTGTTATGTGTGTATTTAGTCTGTATACGTCGTGGAGATGTCCCCCGACTGGGTGTGAGCATGGGAAACACGCTAGGACGTGCTATAGTCTATTCGCTGTAAGTAGGCGAGAAATCATGACCTCTATCCTCTGTAACTCAAAAAGGGCTGGAGCAAATTGGCTGTAAATTCTAACATCTATTTCGTGACTGACTCTTCCCAAATGGTAGAAATATTAGCTCGATTACTCTAGTCGTTATTGAGTTACAGAGGTTAGAGGTCATGATTTCTCGCCTACTTACAGCGAATAGACTGTAGCCCACCCGCTAAATGTCCGCGTGCTCTCCACTCGACCGCCGCGGCCCTCATGAACTAAAGGGGTTTTTGCCCATACCCATAGGACCTCCGCCGCCTCCTTGCATCTGTTTCATCATATTTTCCAAACCCTTGTAGCCGCCCATCTGTTGTAAGACGCGAGGATCCATCATCTTGGCCATACCCTGGTTCAGTTGGTTCATCTGACTCTGATTCACGTTCTTGGTCATGTCACCTCCTGAAACAAAATGTCTGTGTTACATAGCGTACAGTTGGAAAGTGTGTACAGTCGCACTAATAAGTCATGTCCCAGCTGTCATTACGTTTGGCTTGCTCTGTGCTGTATTAATGTCTGTCAGATGTTGAATAGGGCGGGTAAGTGTAGGAACATGTTTATATATTTCACTCGATATGAAGAAATGAAGCTTAGATTTTGCCGATACCAATTATTGATCAAAACATAATTGGTGCCGAGATATTACTTATTAGCGCGACTGTACATGCTTAGATTGATATTACAGTTTCTTACAGTTTCTTACAGTAGATCCTCTGGAAAAAGGCAAACTATGCCTGTGTATCCAGCTCAGTACCAGTACTTGCACTGCTGCGGTCATTCACGGTGTTGGCGGCGGCGGTAGCAGACGCAACATTTTTACTATTCTGTATTTTTGTTTTATAATCAAACTTCAAATCTTGTCTTCCCCATGCTTTATCAAGATTACTTTCAAACTCCCTTATTGATTCGGAATCGACTACATACTGGGGCAGTGCGTTCCACTCATTTACCACTCTATCACAAAATGAGTTCTTTGCCTTCTCAAGCCTATTTCTTTCTTTGTAAATTTTCTTAGAGTGTCCTCTCGTTCTTGTTCCCTCCCGCATCAAGAAGATACCTTCACACACATCCTCATCGTACTTTCCTGACACTATCTTAAAAGTCTCTATCATATCCCCTCTCTTTCTCCTATATGCAGGATTCCAAACTGCATAATAAATCGTAGGCTTGTCCACCATTCTTTAACTGTCTTGGTAGCGCAATGGATAAATGCACTGAATTTGGGTGTGAGCATCCTAGGTTGGAATCCCTGGACTGCCACATGTATTTGTTGATTTCATTCATTGAGTTTAGGAGAAAAGTCGGTTGGTGGAGGGAACATTATAATACAGTACAGTACATACATACATACATACATACATACATACATACATACATACATACATACACACATACATACATACATACATAAAATGTTAAAACTGAGTGTTCCACACATATGTGCAGTTTCAGTACTGTATCTTGTCCTAATGGCGGCGTTCCAGGCAACCCTGTTAAGGGCTGCTTCACTTGTCAAGTTCTTGGAATTGAGATCGGCGCGTATAGTCCGATCCCAGGTCTTCCTCGGTCCACCCCTTGGAGCAGCTCCCTCCACAATCAGACCAGCATCTCTTCACCCAATTTTGTTCATCCATTCTCTCCACATGTCCATACCATCCCAGTCTACTTGTACGCATCACCTCGCTAATACTCTTTATACCTAAACGTCTCCTCAGCTCAACATTTGTTATTCTATCCTGCCGTTTGGCCCCACACATCCATCTCACCATTCTCATCTCATTACGTTCCATTCTGTTGACATCCTCTACTTTAACGACCCATGTTTCTGAGGCATACGTCCTTGCACTTGTAACACATGAGGCATACACCTTTCCCTTCAGGGGGAGAGGCATTCTTTTCATAGTCAGGATTGGCAGCAGTTCTCTGAACTTCCCCCAGCCACACCTAATTCCAGCAACAGTGGCAGCCTCGGCCCCACCACCGGCAGAGACGGTATCTCCTAGGTAACAAACCTTGTCCACCAGCTCCATTGACTCATTTCCAAAATTCACAGCCACAGGATCATCATTTAACACAAGGTCGCCTTTGCACACTACGCACTTAAATTTCTCTATTTCTGACTTATCCTTCGGCAGGGGTCATTTTATTCTACTACAGCGCTTACTCCCATGGTGTACCCAACGTCAACAGATGCTACATTGAATCGAGTTAGCGCCCACACCCTTTCCACACACTGCACATGGGTATGCACCGCTCTTTTCCACATTGCCTCGTCTCAATCTACAATGCATAACCTTGGTTTTGTTAATATTGACTCTTAAACCCTTGCTCGCCATGCCCTCTCTCCACTCTCTGAATTTGGCCTCAGCATCTTGCATACTGTCAGCTATTAGGACTAAATCATCTGCATAAAAGTTCCCACGGGAGTCCACCTCTAAAAACTCTAGGCAGTGCCTCCAAGACCATAATAAAGAGGAGGGGGCTTAACACTGAACCGTGATGGACTCCAACACGGACTGCGAACTCATCACTCAGTACACCCTTCACCCTCACCGCACTTAGCGAATCCTCATACATCTTCATTATCACACGCACCAGCCACTCTTCCACACCAGTTCCCACGGGAGTCCAGATCTAACTGCCGTGGGAACTGTTTTATGCAGACGATTTAGTCCTAATAGCTGACAACGTGCTATTGATAAAATTATACTTCAAAAAGTAGACACAGTGAATATACAGATTATCCCTCACTTAACCCTTCTGACCCGGGGTCGCCCTCCTATGGACAGTGTCGGGTACCCGGGCGATTTGGCCGAAAAACGTCTAGGCCTAGGCTACCGTATCTTTGTTGTTGTTGTTGTTGTTCCCCAAGCTGCCTGGCCGAACAGCCCCAAGGCCCCGAGCAATTCCAAGGCCATAACCGAGTGCCCCCACAGAACCCTCCCCGCCGACCACAATAAAGACTGGGTGACCGAAGCCACTCCATGGCGGTTTCCAATCTGTAGACTGGCGTTGAGTAGAGCTCTGTAAGTCAACTGGTTTAGTTGTGATGACGATTTCCGTAGAGCGAATTTTTCCGCGATTTTACAATATCGGAGCTTTTCAGACACTAATTTCGTCATACCATACAACAACAACATTGATCCGACGTCTCCTTCTTGTTTTCGGAGGTGCGGTGACGCAATGACCGGCTTTGTTTACATGCGTCGGACGCACAGCGTTCAGACCAAGCTGAATAGGCTTCAAGCTTACTGCCTGTTATAAGGACACCCGGGGTCCTGCCCATCTGCCGCGGTGTCCTTATAACAGGACAGCCGGACTGGAAGGGTTAACCATCCTAACACATTCTACTTACAGTCATGTTCCCATTACTAAACAATCCTCTTTCATGCCACCAAACTTGGCGTACAGGCTGAGCAAATCCGGGCGTACAGTCGTCATGTTTTACATAGGTCGGCAGGGAGGGTTCTATGGGGGCGCTCGGTTATGGCCTTGGCCTTGCTCGGGGCCTTGGGGCTGTTCGGCCAGGCAGCTTGGGAAACAACAACAACAACAACATAGGTCGATGGCTCGCGATTAAGTTCCTGTCTACTTTTTCTGTTGTTTCCACATAGCGATTTTTATTAGTTATTTTGTCTTTTGACTGTGTTCGTATACGTTTTTGTTTGTTTATTTTGCAAGTTTTACATAATTTGGTGGGTGGTCGGCCGACTCGAGACAGAGCCATACACAAGATAAACGAATGTTGAAAAAGATGCAGTTTTTACCACCATACACTCCCAGAGATTACTAGACCGCACCGTTCACCAACAGCACTAGCTGACGTCTGCCAATAGCACACTGGCTGGCCCGAGGCTCGATCCGTCAACCTCACGGTCAACAGGCGAGAGCTCTACCAACCGAGCTACGGCCTGTGGCCATAGAAAAATTTAAAAAAAATCTTACCCTTAACCCCTCCAACCCGGATGACCTCATATACGCCCATAACATACTCGGCCCGCGCAACCCGGATGGCCTCATGTACGCCCCTTGCTTTCGTGCTTGATTTTCGAAAGCCGCGCGCACAGTTTGTGATGATTGGGCGGTAGGTGGCGCCACCCGGCGTCAACGACGCCACAACAACAGTATCTACCCCGACGCCATCATGGACAGTACACCAAATAGTGATTCCGCCGTGTCCGACATCGTGCTTCCTACGACGCCCTTGATAGTGCGTCGTGCCTTACCCCGACGCCATCGCCTAAATGTGTTATCTCCCGGAGGTATTGAGACGACTTTGAGACTTTATGAGAAAGCTGATGCCAAGCATAAGATTGATGAAGAAGTGAGTGACCACTCGAGTAATTATAAGTCGAGTGATTATGGCCATGAGAGTGATAAAGAACAATTCCTGGGATTTGAGAAAGAATTTGAGAGTGATGAGAGTGATGAAGGTGATGTACGTGATGTACCAGTTGTTGAGGAAGCTGGTTTACCTCAAGAAAGTGAACTTGCGAGAGTGAGTGAGTGGGAGAGTTCAAGGTCACAAACAAAATTTCGCATAAGTGACACGACTCCAAGCCCTTCCCCAGGTAAATCGCCTTTCAAGCTGCATTTCTACAAGTTAAAAATACTTGAAAAGGCGGCCGCAGCAGCTAGGGAACAAGCTAAAATAGTTGGTGAGGATGAGGCTGTGAGTGAGGGTCAGCGTGGTGACCCTTCTCGACCGCCATTGTCTCCCTTATCTACCCACGCCACCCAAGATGACCCGGATGCCCCGCATTCTTCCCCACCACCCCCACCATTGCCAAGGGTTGAGGACCCCCCACTTTCGGCCTATTTGCCTCCTAGGTCCCCCGACAGGAGACATACTGCTGCCGAAAAGGGGAAAGGTAGAAAATATACCAAGAAGATGAAGAAAAGTAAGAGAGTTTTGTTTGAGGCTCCCGCGGCGGCGTCCACCCCTGCCGGCCCCAGCCATACGTCCCCGCAACTTTCCCCACGGTCCTCCCCACCTCTCCCGCCTTCAACATGTCTTCCTGCAGAAGTATTTGAGGTCGCCACCCCAATACCTGGGCCTAGTGAAAGTGAATCATTGCTTTCTGTGACTCGTCGCAGGCCAAGGAGCCCGGGACCTCTGGAGGACACAGCCTCACCTGTCACTCCTTCCCCACCTCGCCCACCCGCACGCCGCCCACGCATCACTGGTTCCCCGCCAGATTATGTGGGGGCCACTGATGATGAAGGGCACCGCTCTGAAGACTCTGGCCATGATTACATAGGTCCACCGTCAGGGCAAGATGACCACTCTGACGATGACGATGACTATATGGACATCGACGACCCTCGACCCACCCGCTTGGCCCGGCTTCGTGCTGCCCGTCTTTCTGCCCGCCGCCCTGGCCGCCGCCCTGACCGACGCCCTCGCCGCCGCCCTAGGGCGCGCGCCTCCCGAGTTGGCCGTGGGCGTACTGGGCTACCAGTTGGAGCTCCTCGTCAGCGTAGACAAGACCCATTCTACGTTTTTCAATGGCAGGACGTAGTTGATGGGGATGGATACAACCCTGATGTGCCACCTTTTGATGAGGCACTGGAGGGTTCAGGCATTACCCCCAATTTTCCTGCAGGCCCCAATGCTCCACCACACCAACTATTTGAGGCATTCTTTGATGAGGAGGTGGTAGGCTATGTTGTCAAAGAGACAAACAAGCAGCACCAATTCCAGGTACACTTTTTGGGCAAGGTGACCAAGGGCCATATGAGGAAGTGGACCCCAGTGACTCATCAAGAATTCATGGTGTTCCTGGCACTCACCATGCTAATGCCTCATGTCAGGAAGCATAGGTTGCCTGACTATTGGATCACCAATGATCTAATTTCAACCCCTGCCTTCGGGAAATATATGGCTCGCGACCGGTACCTTGATATCCTCGCAGCGCTCCATCTAGTCACCAACACCGACGTCCACCGCCCAGACAAGCTGTGGAAGATTAGGACGTTGTATGAGATGATGCGAGACCGCTTCACCTCCTACTTCAAGCCCTTCCGCAAGGTCGTCATTGACGAGTCTCTTGTGCTGTTCCGGGGAAAACTCAGCTTCCGGCAATACATCCCCTCCAAAAGACATCGCTTTGGCATAAAATTTTTTGTGCTGTGCGACTGCACAACTGGCTATGTCCTGGACTTCCTGGTGTACAGCGGGAAGGAAGGGGACGTGCTTGTGGACCCCCTCATTGGATTTGGCGGAGCAGTGGTGCAAGCCATGATGGACCGCTACTTCCATAAAAATCACGTCCTCTACACGGACAACTATTACACGTCCCCCACTCTCTCACAGTACCTGCATGAGCGCAAGACAGGGACTGTAGGCACAGTACGAGGGAAAAGGAAGGGCATGCCAACTTTCCCTGCAAAGACCAAAAAAGGTGATGTCTTCAGGAAGAAGTCGGGGCCCATTCTGGCTATCCACTGGCACGACCAGCGGAAGGTCAACCTCCTGACCACCATCCACAAGGGGGAAATGGTGGAGACTGGCAAGGTGGATCGCCGCACCCAGGCCAGGGTGACCAAGCCCGATACTGTCCTGGACTACAATGTCAACATGAGGCTGGTGGACAAGTCCGACATGCAGATAGGCTTCATTGACTGCCTGCGTACCTCGTGCAGATGGTACAAAAAGTTCTTTCTGCATATGGTGGACATGTCAATTCTGAATGCCTATAATATATACAGGCTTCGGAATGAGAACCCACCCCTGAAGTTCAACAGCCTGCGGAGGTTCCAAAAGCAGGTGTTGACGGGGCTCCTGGAGAAGTATGCTACGCCACAGAGGGCAGTGGCACATCCTGGGCCCGCCGTTATCGACCGCTTGCAGTCTGCTCCATACCTGCTTAGGCACCAGCTTGGTTACTTTCCTCAGAATGCAGCAGGAAGAACAAATCAGAAGCGGTGCCATGTCTGCTACCACAGCAGGGTGAGGCCGCACCCAGGTAAAAAGTCAACCACGGAGTGTGTGGAGTGCAAGGTGGCACTCTGTGCTGTAGGGTGCTTCGCTGCTTACCACACCAAGCAGGAGTTCTAATAATCATACTGAAATTGCCCAATAAAATGACAATATGTACACTATAATTATATATAGGCAAAAAGTGAAAGAAAAACAATGTATTATAATAAAAAAGTCAAGTATTATGAGAAAATTGATACAAATACAATTCCACCATAATAATATGTGAAAGTGACACATATGTATATACCAAGTGACATTCATATGATTAGAACCTATAGAAATATATAAATCAGTGAAAAAAGACACAATAAATTGTATATAAAACATTTACAAATCATATAACTAAGTGAAAGTGACACAAGACCTAAGATTTGATGGCCAAAGTATAATAAACACCTGTGATAATGAATAATCAGTGCCTAATACAACAATAACCTACCTCAATTACTAATAAAATGTACGGTATCGAGTGAAAATGAGCATTATCAGTGACAGTGACACTCTCTAAAGCATATTTGTCAAAGTGAAAGTGACACAAGACCTAAGATTTGATGGCCAAAGTATAATAAACACCTGTGATAATGAATAATCAGTGCCTAATACAACAATAACCTACCTCAATTACTAATAAAATGTACGGTATCGAGTGAAAATGAGCATTATCAGTGACAGTGACACTCTCTAAAGCATATTTGTCAAAGTGAAAGTGACACAAGACCTAAGATTTGATGGCCAAAGTATAATAAACACCTGTGATAACGAATAATCAGTGCCTAATACAACAATAACCTACCTCAATTACTAATAAAATGTACGGTATCGAGTGAAAATGAGCATTATCAGTGACAGTGACACTCTCTAAAGCATATTTGTCAAAGTGAAAGTGACACAAGACCTAAGATTTGATGGCCAAAGTATAATAAACACCTGTGATAACGAATAATAAGTGCCTAATACAACAATAACCTACCTCAATTACTAATAAAATGTACGGTATCGAGTGAAAATTACCAATATCAGTGAAATTGATACCCTAATAAACATATTTTATATAATTGGCCTCAAAATAACTAGAAAATATCAAAACAAACATCACATTCTCAATATCAAACACTAAAATCGTCTAAGGGAGATAAATACTTTGGCGCGGCGAGCGGCTAGGTGCGTCGTAGCCCGGGCGGGCCGACGCTTTCGGACGCGTGAGGAAATTCCCGCATAAAAAAGCACTCGTCTTCCCGCGCTCACCATTATGCAACCAGAGGGGCTAGAGACCTCTACTAAACGCCATTCGACAGAGGAAGGTTTGTGGAACATTATTTTTTTTTATTCACAACATTACATGCAATATTCATTCTTTTACAGAGTAGTTAACATAGGTAAAAAATCCTCAAAACCCCCGGTACAGGAGTACAGTCATAAGCTATAGCCCCCGGGGCTGGAGGGTTAACCCTTCCTGCCCGGGTGTCCGTGTGAGAGGACACCACGAAATAAGGGCAGGAGCCCGGGTGTCCTGTTACTAGGCAGTAAGCTTTCAAGCCTATTCAGCTTGGTCTGAACGCTGTGCGTCCATCCAACGCATGTAAACAAAGCCGATCGTTGCGTCACCGCACCTCCGAAAACAATAAGGAGACGTCTGATCAATGTCATTATTGTGACGTCAGACGAAATTACAGTAGTGTCTGAAAAGCTCCAATATTGTCAACATCGCGGAAAAATTCGCTCCACGGAAATCGTCATCACAACTGAACCAGTTGACTTACAGAGCTCTACTCAATGCCAGTCTACAGATTGGAAGCTGCAGTACGTTTAGGGATGCGTGGGAAATTTCTAGCAGTTAAACTAAAAAAAAATACGGTAGCCTAGGCCTAGACGTTTTTCGGCCAGATCGCCCGGGTAGCCCACACTGTCCTTTGGAGATACAGCCCGGGCCAGGAGGGTTAACCCCTCCAACCCGGATGACCTCATATACGCCCATAACATACTCGGCCCGCGCAACCCGGATGGCCTCATGTACGCCCCTTGCTTTCGTGCTTGATTTTCGAAAGCCGCGCGCACAGTTTGTGATGATTGGGCGGTAGGTGGCGCCACCCGGCGTCAACGACGCCACAACAACAGTATCTACCCCGACGCCATCATGGACAGTACACCAAATAGTGATTCCGCCGTGTCCGACATCGTGCTTCCTACGACGCCCTTGATAGTGCGTCGTGCCTTACCCCGACGCCATCGCCTAAATGTGTTATCTCCCGGAGGTATTGAGACGACTTTGAGACTTTATGAGAAAGCTGATGCCAAGCATAAGATTGATGAAGAAGTGAGTGACCACTCGAGTAATTATAAGTCGAGTGATTATGGCCATGAGAGTGATAAAGAACAATTCCTGGGATTTGAGAAAGAATTTGAGAGTGATGAGAGTGATGAAGGTGATGTACGTGATGTACCAGTTGTTGAGGAAGCTGGTTTACCTCAAGAAAGTGAACTTGCGAGAGTGAGTGAGTGGGAGAGTTCAAGGTCACAAACAAAATTTCGCATAAGTGACACGACTCCAAGCCCTTCCCCAGGTAAATCGCCTTTCAAGCTGCATTTCTACAAGTTAAAAATACTTGAAAAGGCGGCCGCAGCAGCTAGGGAACAAGCTAAAATAGTTGGTGAGGATGAGGCTGTGAGTGAGGGTCAGCGTGGTGACCCTTCTCGACCGCCATTGTCTCCCTTATCTACCCACGCCACCCAAGATGACCCGGATGCCCCGCATTCTTCCCCACCACCCCCACCATTGCCAAGGGTTGAGGACCCCCCACTTTCGGCCTATTTGCCTCCTAGGTCCCCCGACAGGAGACATACTGCTGCCGAAAAGGGGAAAGGTAGAAAATATACCAAGAAAATGAAGAAAAGTAAGAGAGTTTTGTTTGAGGCTCCCGCGGCGGCGTCCACCCCTGCCGGCCCCAGCCATACGTCCCCGCAACTTTCCCCACGGTCCTCCCCACCTCTCCCGCCTTCAACATGTCTTCCTGCAGAAGTATTTGAGGTCGCCACCCCAATACCTGGGCCTAGTGAAACTGAATCATTGCTTTCTGTGACTCGTCGCAGGCCAAGGAGCCCGGGACCTCTGGAGGACACAGCCTCACCTGTCACTCCTTCCCCACCTCGCCCACCCGCACGCCGCCCACGCATCACTGGTTCCCCGCCAGATTATGTGGGGGCCACTGATGATGAAGGGCACCGCTCTGAAGACTCTGGCCATGATTACATAGGTCCACCGTCAGGGCAAGATGACCACTCTGACGATGACGATGACTATATGGACATCGACGACCCTCGACCCACCCGCTTGGCCCGGCTTCGTGCTGCCCGTCTTTCTGCCCGCCGCCCTGGCCGCCGCCCTGACCGACGCCCTCGCCGCCGCCCTAGGGCGCGCGCCTCCCGAGTTGGCCGTGGGCGTACTGGGCTACCAGTTGGAGCTCCTCGTCAGCGTAGACAAGACCCATTCTACGTTTTTCAATGGCAGGACGTAGTTGATGGGGATGGATACAACCCTGATGTGCCACCTTTTGATGAGGCACTGGAGGGTTCAGGCATTACCCCCAATTTTCCTGCAGGCCCCAATGCTCCACCACACGAACTATTTGAGGCATTCTTTGATGAGGAGGTGGTAGGCTATGTTGTCAAAGAGACAAACAAGCAGCACCAATTCCAGGTACACTTTTTGGGCAAGGTGACCAAGGGCCATATGAGGAAGTGGACCCCAGTGACTCATCAAGAATTCATGGTGTTCCTGGCACTCACCATGCTAATGCCTCATGTCAGGAAGCATAGGTTGCCTGACTATTGGATCACCAATGATCTAATTTCAACCCCTGCCTTCGGGAAATATATGGCTCGCGACCGGTACCTTGATATCCTCGCAGCGCTCCATCTTGTCACCAACACCGACGTCCACCGCCCAGACAAGCTGTGGAAGATTAGGACGTTGTATGAGATGATGCGAGACCGCTTCACCTCCTACTTCAAGCCCTTCCGCAAGGTCGTCATTGACGAGTCTCTTGTGCTGTTCCGGGGAAAACTCAGCTTCCGGCAGTACATCCCCTCAAAAAGACATCGCTTTGGCATAAAATTTTTTGTGCTGTGCGACTGCACAACTGGCTATGTCCTGGACTTCCTGGTGTACAGCGGGAAGGAAGGGGACGTGCTTGTGGACCCCCTCATTGGATTTGGCGGAGCAGTGGTGCAAGCCATGATGGACCGCTACTTCCATAAAAATCACGTCCTCTACACGGACAACTATTACACGTCCCCCACTCTCTCACAGTACCTGCATGAGCGCAAGACAGGGACTGTAGGCACAGTACGAGGGAAAAGGAAGGGCATGCCAACTTTCCCTGCAAAGACCAAAAAAGGTGATGTCTTCAGGAAGAAGTCGGGGCCCATTCTGGCTATCCACTGGCACGACCAGCGGAAGGTCAACCTCCTGACCACCATCCACAAGGGGGAAATGGTGGAGACTGGCAAGGTGGATCGCCGCACCCAGGCCAGGGTGACCAAGCCCGATACTGTCCTGGACTACAATGTCAACATGAGGCTGGTGGACAAGTCCGACATGCAGATAGGCTTCATTGACTGCCTGCGTACCTCGTGCAGATGGTACAAAAAGTTCTTTCTGCATATGGTGGACATGTCAATTCTGAATGCCTATAATATATACAGGCTTCGGAATGAGAACCCACCCCTGAAGTTCAACAGCCTGCGGAGGTTCCAAAAGCAGGTGTTGACGGGGCTCCTGGAGAAGTATGCTACGCCACAGAGGGCAGTGGCACATCCTGGGCCCGCCGTTATCGACCGCTTGCAGTCTGCTCCATACCTGCTTAGGCACCAGCTTGGTTACTTTCCTCAGAATGCAGCAGGAAGAACAAATCAGAAGCGGTGCCATGTCTGCTACCACAGCAGGGTGAGGCCGCACCCAGGTAAAAAGTCAACCACGGAGTGTGTGGAGTGCAAGGTGGCACTCTGTGCTGTAGGGTGCTTCGCTGCTTACCACACCAAGCAGGAGTTCTAATAATCATACTGAAATTGCCCAATAAAATGACAATATGTACACTATAATTATATATAGGCAAAAAGTGAAAGAAAAACAATGTATTATAATAAAAAAGTCAAGTATTATGAGAAAATTGATACAAATACAATTCCACCATAATAATATGTGAAAGTGACACATATGTATATACCAAGTGACATTCATATGATTAGAACCTATAGAAATATATAAATCAGTGAAAAAAGACACAATAAATTGTATATAAAACGTTTACAAATCATATAACTAAGTGAAAGTGACACAAGACCTAAGATTTGATGGCCAAAGTATAATAAACACCTGTGATAATCAATAATCAGTGCCTAATACAACAATAACCTACCTCAATTACTAATAAAATGTACGGTATCGAGTGAAAATGAGCATTATCAGTGACAGTGACACTCTCTAAAGCATATTTGTCAAAGTGAAAGTGACACAAGACCTAAGATTTGATGGCCAAAGTATAATAAACACCTGTGATAACGAATAATCAGTGCCTAATACAACAATAACCTACCTCAATTACTAATAAAATGTACGGTATCGAGTGAAAATGAGCATTATCAGTGACAGTGACACTCTCTAAAGCATATTTGTCAAAGTGAAAGTGACACAAGACCTAAGATTTGATGGCCAAAGTATAATAAACACCTGTGATAACGAATAATAAGTGCCTAATACAACAATAACCTACCTCAATTACTAATAAAATGTACGGTATCGAGTGAAAATTACCAATATCAGTGAAATTGATACCCTAATAAACATATTTTATATAATTGGCCTCAAAATAACTAGAAAATATCAAAACAAACATCACATTCTCAATATCAAACACTAAAATCGTCTAAGGGAGATAAATACTTTGGCGCGGCGAGCGGCTAGGTGCGTCGTAGCCAGGGCGGGCCGACGCTTTCGGACGCGTGAGGAAATTCCCGCATAAAAAAGCACTCGTCTTCCCGCGCTCACCATTATGCAACCAGAGGGGCTAGAGACCTCTACTAAACGCCATTCGACAGAGGAAGGTTTGTGGAACATTATTTTTTTTTATTCACAACATTACATGCAATATTCATTCTTTTACAGAGTAGTTAACATAGGTAAAAAATCCTCAAAACCCCCGGTACAGGAGTACAGTCATAAGCTATAGCCCCCGGGGCTGGAGGGTTAAACAATCCCTTATTTTTTTTTTATTTTTTTTTTATTTATTTTTTTTTTTGGTGGGCCGACTCGAGACAGACGAAATAGGAAAATGAACTAAAGTCTTACCCTTAAACAATCCCTTCATGCCTCCCATCTTCTTGACCATCTGGGCAAACTTGGCATACTGGTTGAGCAGATCCTTGACCTCGACTTCCATGACTCCGGCTCCTCGCGCCACACGACTCAGACGACCCGTTTGTTTCTGGAAGATCTTGTTGCCCTCGGAGCTGTCCAGTTCTGCAAATATTATACATTACTGTATAATACTGTACTACATACATACATGGTACATATATATACTTTAAGGGGAGGTTTTTAGTTAGTTCCCTAGACTTCCATCAAGCTTGACATTACAGCCCCTAGACCCCCTTTCAAGATAAATTTGTACATTTTTCAAATACTACATACATACACACCCGGTACATAAACTTTAACCCATTAACCCGTTCAGTCCCAGCGACGGCAGGGAGCCGTCATTAATATACTTTCCGTGTAACTGCCAGTATCAGGCAGTGCCTGGTACCACGACTGTTTGAGCACTGCTCTAGAGTTGGCAACACTTCTCAACTTATATCCAAGCCTCTACAGGCTGGGAGAGCCAGTATTCCTCCATCTTTTGATGTGGAAGGTTGTTATATCTTGCCATTTTGGACACATTGCTTGGGACTGGGGGGCTACTGACTATTCCACGGCTCGCGACTATTCTAAAAGTAACTTAATGTAAATTCCACGTAATGATGATTGAACTTAATGTAGCACCCAGTGTGGTTTCTTATATTTATCAGTTGACTAATCACATTGATTTTGGCCCTGTCACTCTTTCAACTATGAGGCACTCGCTATAGGCAGTTCTGCCTTTTGCCTCCCTCAATCACATAGAAAAAAAAAAAAAAAATGTGTCAACCGGTGCATAACAAAATACATACGCTCAGAAATCAATAATGACCATTAGATTTACACATACAAGATCACAGAACTTATGTGGTTAACTGTACATAATACACGTGTACAGGCATTTGGGGTCAAACGTCCCTTGATTTTGGCTCTGAGAGAGGCAATAGCCACAGGCAATTCTCCCTACCAGGAATTCACCGGAGACCTCTGGTGGACGCTTCCGAAGTAGCGCAAGAGGTACAAAGGAGTACAAAGGAAATCAAGCAACAACAGGTCTAGTGACCCTTCTAGGCTGCTTGTCCTCCAAAACACTGAGGATCAAGTGTCCAAACAGTAGTTTAGAGTGGGTAAGGGAACATTGGAAAGGGAACTACTGCCCTGCCACTAACGTGGCAGGACTAGGAAGTTAGTCGGGGACATATGGGTTGGTAACTGAGGGGAGGATAAAATAAAGTTATTCATTTACAAACGCAGTCAGACGCGGGTTTGATGCGAGATATTTGTCTAGGCGGAATTTAAATGAATCAACGGTGCTGCAGTCTATAACGTCTCGGGGAAGCCCATTCCACAAGTTGACAACTCGATTGAAGAAGAAATTCTTAGATTCGTGTGAGTTAAAAGATTTACCAATAATTTTGCAACCGTTTCCCCGCGTGTAATTAGATTGGTCGATAGTGAAGTACTTACTACAGTTCATATTGTCGATGCCTTTGATGATTTTGAACACTTGAATTAAGTCACCTCTTAATCTGCGCTGGGTTAAAGGAAATAGATTTAATTCTCTAAGACGCTCTTCGTATGGTTTGTTCTTTAGGCTAGGTATCATTTTGGTAACTCTACGTTGAACTCATTCTAGCTTGTTTATGTCTTTTTGGTAATAAGGGCACCAGCATTGAACGCAGTATTCCAGAAGAGGGCGGACTAAGGAATTGTAAAGGGTTAGGATTACGTCTTTGGATTTATGCTCAAATGATCTGCCTATAAAGCCAATTATTTTGTTTGCCTTCTTAACAACTTCTGAACATTGTTGACTCGGTTTTAGGTTACTCGATATTGTTACTCCCAGATCGGTTTCTCTGTTTACATTCTTAAGCTGAGTGCCATTCATCGAATAGTTTGCTTTCTCATTTAGGTATCCGATATGTAGCACTTTACATTTATCCGCATTGAAACTCATTTGCCAAATTTGGGCCCAATGTGACAATTTATCTAGATTGTGTTGCATATCGTCAACTTGATCTTTTGAGAGTACGCTATTTGCAATTTTTGTATCGTCAGCAAATTTTGAGATTGTACAGGTGAGACCCTCATCTATGTCGTTGATGTAAATTAGAAAGAGAATTGGTCTTAGTACCGATCCCTGGGGTACCCCGCTACTTACATTGGTCCATTTAGATGCCTTACCGTTTATGACTACTCTTTGCTTTCTGTCGCTGAGCCAATTTTCTATCCATTTCAACACACCGTCTTGTATTCCATGCGCTTTTAGTTTTAGCAGTAAACGTTTGTGGGGAACTTTGTCAAAGGCCTTTTGAAAATCAAGGTATATAATATCTACAGCTTTACTCTCATCGTAGAGGTTGAGGATATCGTGGAAGAAGTCTAAGAGGTTTGTTAAACAGGAACGTTTTTTACGAAAGCCGTGTTGAGTATCTTTAAGTATGTTATTTTCCTCTAAGTGATTTACGAGTCTGTCTCTTATGACCGTTTCTAGCATTTTACATACAACTGAGGTTAAGCTAATTGGACGATAGTTACTGGGTAGGGATTTGCTGCATTTTTTGAATATCGGTGTTACGTTGGCTAGCTTCCACTGATCAGGCATAGTTCCAGACTGCAAGGATTTATTGAATAGTAATGTCAGTGGTTTGGAGAGCTCATCCTTAGCTTCCTTTAGAACTCTAGGCGAGATTGTATCAGGTCCTGGCGTTTTATTTACCTTGAGTTTATCTAAACAATTCAATACTTCTCTCTCTGTAACGGTGATATTGCTTAGAACATCTGAATTATCAATCTGAATCGGCGATGGTGTAGGGATATCACTGAGGTCTTCTGTTGTAAAAACTGATGCAAAGAAGGTATTGAGGGCATTACTCATTTGTACTTCGTCTTTGGTGTATTCTCCATTTTCATCGACTAACGGTTCAACAGTTGAAGTAACTACTTTTTTCTTTCTGATATAACTATAGAATTCTTTCGGGTTTGTTTTACTTTGATTCGCAATATGTAACTCTAGGGTCTTTTTACTTTGCTTAATTAACTTTTTGGCTTTGCGTCGTAGCTCTACAAATTTCACCCGTTCTTCGTCATTTTGTGAGGATTTTAATCTATCATTAGCAAATTTTTTAGCAAGCAGGCAGTTTGAAATATCTTTATTCCACCATTTGGGCTTATTATTATGGCCTGGACGCCGTATTTTCGATGGTATGCAGTCTTGCACTGCTTTTAGGTAAGTGGTTTCGAATAACTTCCAAGATGTATTTATGTCGTTATTGTTAATTAAAAAGCTCCAGTCAGTTTCTTTAAACATAGCTCTAAGTTTATGAAAGTTTGCTTTCTTGAAATTAGGGACTTTTTCGATGCTACTATTTGGTTCGTTACTAGTAAAGTTTAAAGTGAAAGTTATCGTACGATGGTCGCTGTTACTGAATTCATCACCAACATTCAAATTCTCTATTAATTCTTCTTTTGTTGCAAGTACAATGTCAAGAACGTTATTACCACGGGTCGGTGTTCGAACAAATTGATAAAGCGAACTCTCTTGCAAGTTCGTATACAAGGCATGTCCGGAGTGTGAAGTAAGAGTATCGCCCCACTTGGTCACAGGTAAATTAAAGTCGCCAAAAAATACGGTATCTTGTGAGTTACTTACATCTGCAATTTGTTCATAAATTTCTCGGTCAGTTTGCACTGATTGAGCTGGAGGTCTGTATATTAACCCTCCAGCCCCGGCTATGTATTATATATATATTCCTCGAAATCCGGGTGTTTTGGCCGAAAAACGTCTAGGCTAGGCTACCGTATATTCGTTAATCAGACTGCTTCCCGCATTCCCGCGCATCCCCAAGCGTAGCTGTGTTATTTACCTGTAGAATGGCATTAAGTAGAGCTCTCTAAGTCAACTGGTTGAGCTGTGATGATGATTTCATTGGAGATAACTTTATGGCCAAAACAGCCACTTTACACCACTTTTCGATACTTAACAACAACATACAGGCACACACGAACAAGCGACGCTCTCCTTCTTGTGGCCGGAGATGCGGAGCGTCGGTCCAGCCGGCTGTTGTTTACATGCGTCGGACCGACGCCTCGCACAGCAAGCTCACAGGCTGTGACGTCATGGGTGTTTAAGAAGCCATCCGGGTTCCTGTTACATGCTTTATTATGGGCGTTCAAGAGCCCATCCGGGAACGGAGGGTTAATGCAAGTATTATTTTTGTACAGTCAGCCCCCCCAATACGCGAGAATAGGGGCGACAGGAGGCATCGCGTATTGGGAATCCGCGTATTGTGGACCTAACTTTAAATAGGAATAATTAGATATGGGTGACATCTCTCAATTATGGCCTATTTTCAAAAATGTTGGCCTTATTTTCGACATTTTTGGCTCTACAGTACAGTCTATATCTTATATATAATAAGAACAATGAATACAAATATGAAACCTTACCTTAAAATTAGTAGTAGATAGGCTAGGACTAGGACTAGGACCGTAGGACTTCACGATTTTCTCCAACTTCTCCCTCCCTGACCAAATCGTACGAACAGTTTACTCTGACAAGCCTATTGCACAGTTTCCTTCTCCTTTTTTCTTGCTATCCAACACTTCCACCTTCATTTTGTGTGTTATCTTCTTATATTGGCGTGGCATGGCGAAAAAAGTGGCAGGCACTACAAACGTTTGGTCACTCCGCACGGCTATGACGCTTGAGCGGGACTGTGGGAGGGAGGGAGGGAGGGTAAGCGGGAGGGAAGGCAGGCGTATGCCCGTCTTCTTCTTTTTTCAGAGCTACTCCTGGGCCTCGCGAAACGTAGACGTGCTCGCGTATCAAGCGGGAATAGCGGATTTGGCCCCTTCTTAGCTCTCGATTCGTGTATTGTGGTACCACCTCGCGTAATTAATGTTTAATTAATTAATGTTATTTTCGAGGGGTCACTCGTGTATTAGGGTTTTCGCGAATTGTGGAATCGCGTATTGGGGGGGCTGACTGTACCTTTATTATTCTTTATTAGCACAAAAGATGTGTCGACGTTCACAATTTGAGGTTTTGACAAGAGGGTCGGGTTAAGACTTTCTTTGATATAAAATAAAACGCCACCTCCATTTTTATTTATTCGGCTTTTCTCAAACATTACATAACCGGGAAGTGAATACTCTGCTAAAAAGTCTCTATCTACTGTATTGAGCCAAGATTCTGTTATACCAATCACATCATAATTTTCAGTTGTTGTTGTTGTTGTTGTTGTTGTTCCCCAAGCTGCCTGGCCGAACAGCCCCAAGGCCCCGAGCAAGGCCACAACCGAGCGCCCCCACAGAACCCTCCCCGCCGACCACAATAAAGCCTGGGTGACCGAAGCCACTCCATAGCGGGGAGCTTGAGGAGGGCGCGGAAACGCCCGGGAAACCAAAGCCCCACCCAGGGCCCTGTGCCCCTCAGCAATTATGAAGAGAAAGTTGGGGGGCAAGGGAAAAATGTGACGCTTTGGCTTCCAATCTTGGTAGATTGGGAGGTCAATCCACGTTAGAGACGCCGTCACTTGAGATCTAGAAAATATATAAGTAAAAGGAACAGTCAGAGTAAGTAAACACTAGTTCCTCTAAATCTGAAAATTTATTGCGTATGCTACGAGCGTTTGCATAGAAAACCTTTAAAGTTGCGGTTTTAGAACTCTCAGAACGTTCTTTAATCAAATTTTTGGTTCTGATCGGATCTACATTTACATTCATGGCTGACATCGGTCCTCGGTCGTTATCCCTGGCGGTTTTGAATTTGGGTCGTGTTGGTGGAGCTTTATCCAAATTCGCGGTTCTTGACAGATTAGCATTTAATTCCTTCGCAGGTTGCCGCCCTCGCTGTCTTCGGTCCTCCTTCCTGGTTGTCCTGTGCTGAGTCGATTTCTTCTCCGAAAATCCTTCACCGCATCGTTGAGAAGACGCCCAAAACGTGCTGCTCCCACCTGGTTCAGATGAACTCCATCGTCCGAAAACAAATAGTCATCGTAGTAGAAATTGTCCCAGGTGTCGATGAATCCCACGTTTTCCTTCCTGCAGAGGTTTGCTAGACAACGATTTGTGCTGGTGGCTATGTTGTAAAATCGGCTCTCTACACCAAGCCGGGGGACGATTCCTGAGACGATGATCCTTGATGACTTCTCCTTAAACGACTTGATCAGCTGCTGGTACTTTAACCCTCCAGCCCCGGCTATGTATTATATATATATTCCTCGAAATCCGGGTGTTTTGGCCGAAAAACGTCTAGGCTAGGCTACCGTATATTCGTTAATCAGACTGCTTCCCGCATTCCCGCGCATCCCCAAGCGTAGCTGTGTTATTTACCTGTAGAATGGCATTAAGTAGAGCTCTCTAAGTCAACTGGTTGAGCTGTGATGATGATTTCATTGGAGATAACTTTATGGCCAAAACAGCCACTTTACACCACTTTTCGATACTTAACAACAACATACAGGCACACACGAACAAGCGACGCTCTCCTTCTTGTGGCCGGAGATGCGGAGCGTCGGTCCAGCCGGCTGTTGTTTACATGCGTCGGACCGACGCCTCGCACACCAAGCTCACAGGCTGTGACGTCATGGGTGTTTAAGAGACCATCCGGGTTCCTGTTACATGCTTTTTTATGGGCGTTCAAGAGCCCATCCGGGAACGGAGGGTTAAAAGCAAATCTTCCGACCGGGTTCGCTGTACATCGTTGGATCCAACGTGGATGACGTACATTGTATTAGCAGGGGCCAGCTTAGATACTTCGTCAACTGCAGCAACTACGTCGTCCACACCACCACCAGGGATACAAAAACGCTTCCTGGTCTTAGGTGCTCTGGCGCAAAACTCTGTGAGCTGACCACGTATCATCGAGTCTCCCACGAGCCGGACTTCTTCTATTTCCGCTTCGTCATCTGAGTCTGCGAGTATCTGGAAGCGGTTTTGACACTCGGTAATCGGTATGGGTTTCCTGGTCTTGGGGCAAACGTTGTTCCTCACGACACGGAAGTTGTCTTGAGGGGGAAGAGAGTTACTATTTGTTTTTTGAGTATCGGAACCATCAGATGAAATGGCTACTGCAGGCGTTGAATTGTTGGCAGTTGACGTTGGGGCGTTGGTGGCTGCTGGAGTTGCGGTGACAATTGAAGTTTGTGGTACTCCAACGTTGAGTGTTACAAACTCTTGGAGTGATTCCAGCTTCATGGTGAGGACGTTGATCTTGTTGTAGGCTTCATCTAATTTCACTGTCAAATTCTCTTGTTGCTGGCAGAGACGGCAGACTTGAAGATTGACAGTAACAAACATGGACTCACCAAACCTACCGGCGCAGTTCGTACAAGTGCGAGGCATGGTAACAGTCAGTTTCTTCAGATCACTTCACTCACTTTAAAACACTTAACTCACTTTAAAACACTTAACTCACTTTAAAACACTTCACTCACTTTAGAAACACTTCAATCACTTCAACCGAAAACAAATATGTTGAAATACACAACAATAGGTTATCAGGGGTGATAGCCTAACCGAAAACAAAAAAATTGAGATACGCAGAATTAGGCTTCCAGGGGCGATAGCCTAACCAAAAGTTTAAAAAAAATTGAAATACGCACCAATAGGCTACCAGCGTTGAATAGCCTAACCGAAAATAATAAAATTAAAATACGCAGAAATAGGCTACCAGGTGTGATAACCTTAACTCTCCGTTCCCGGAAGGGCTCTTGAACACCCATAAAAAAGCATATAACAGGTACCCGGAAGGCCTCTTAAACACCCATGACGTCACAGCCTGTGAGCTTGGTGTGCGAGGCGTCGGTCCGACGCATGTAAACAACAGCCGGCTGGACCGACGCTCCGCATCTCCGGCCACAAGAAGGAGAGCGTCGCTTGTTCGTGTGTGCCTGTATGTTGTTGTTAAGTATCGAAAAGTGGTGTAAAGTGGCTGTTTTGGCCATAAAGTTATCTCCAATGAAATCATCATCACAGCTCAACCAGTTGACTTAGAGAGCTCTACTTAATGCCATTCTACAGGTAAATAACACAGCTACGCTTGGGGATGCGCGGGAATGCGGGAAGCAGTCTGATTAACGAATATACGGTAGCCTAGCCTAGACGTTTTTCGGCCAAAACACCCGGGTTTCGAGGAATATATATATAATACATAGCCGGGGCTGGAGGGTTAAACAAATATATATATATATAACAGAATATGTAACTAAATATAGAATTCACCAAATAGAGATTATATAAAAATATATAAGTAGTAGCGGTAGGTAGTAGTAGTAGAGGTAGTAGAGAAGTAGGTAGTAGTAGTAGAGGTAGTAGAGAAGTAGGTAGTAGTAGTAGAGGTAGTAGAGAAGTAGGTAGTAGTAGTAGAGGTAGTAGAGAAGCAGAGCTACGTCTGTCGACATAAACAATACTCAACACCGAGGCTATGCAAAGTTTATCGGATTTCTTAGGATTTTGCATGTTTTAACTATATACTAGATGGCTACACTAAGTGATTATATGGTATGGTAGTTGTGGGGGTAATGTGTCCGTTATAGAAAGTACGACATATAACTTATAATTAACCCTCTCCGACATATAGGTTACAATTAAGAATGATTGATGGAGAGGGAGGGTGAAGAACTGCGGGATATCGCCATTTAAAGGGCCCAGGTCGCTTACTGTACAAAACAACGTGTCTGGCGCGGCAACTCCAGGAATTTTCGGTAGGGAGAATTTTGCCTTTTGTCTTACCTTCATCGGTCATACTGTCCATAATGATCATGAGTCTGTACCAAACCCAGGTAACATATTTTGTATACTACTACTACTACTACTACTTTTTTTTTTTTTTTTTTTTTTTTTTTTTTTCATACATTTCATGTTACTACTACTACCATCACCACCACCACTACCATATATTTAATATTGTACACATATATTTCACAAGCATCAGATACTACTATTCTACACCATGCAACTTCAATCCAGTCTCCTTCCTATGCGACCCTCTGCCACTGCTGCCTCGTAGTCTACTTCTGCCACCGTCACTGGTGTGGTGCAGACCTTCTTGTTCCCCGCAGGCATAGTAGTGCTGATCTGAGCAATGAGAAAGATAGACGGCATCTCATCCAGGCTACGACGTGGCTCCTAGGCTGTTGCTTCTTCTCTGCGATGATCTCTGCTAGCCTTGAATAGAAGCACTGGGCCCTGGGTCCCATCCCTCCTGATGTGGTGAAGACTAGTGGGGTAAAGCTGCCATGTTCGACGTGTAAGATCCTTTCTCCATATGTCCTGACCTTCTCTCGTTCGTTCCTCTTGTGTGCAGCCTCCAGAGACAGCTCGCTGTAGCTGTGGGCCATTGGGTCAAATACTCTTATGTCAAAGAACGCTCGCTGTGCATTTGTCCAAAAGCCTCTTGCACTAACGTCCAATCTTGCTTCAGTGGATGTGTTGGCCGTCCTGTGCTGCATGGTCTCTCCACCCAAGGGAATGAGTGATGGTTCACTCACCACATCTCTACACACCTCCCTGAGCATGTTCGCTGTTACATCTCTTACTTCATCGTGCCTGATGCTGATGAATCCTCCTTTCTTACATATCATGGTGTGGTCTGTATCGTTGATGGTTCCACAAACGCATCGATCGGGCAGTCCTTCAATCGGCCAATCATACCTCAGTGCAATAGCATCATTAAATTCTTGTTTGTTGAGATTGAAGCTTTTTGCCTTGATTGGTAGTGTTGTCAGCCAATTTGAAGCGCCCGTTTCTTGTGCTATTTGTAGTTTTCTTGTTTGTCTCGGGGAAAGTTGTCGCATCAATTGTGCCAGGCCATTTTTCTGTGAGTTTTGCCTCTCTGACGTGATGGTCTTTCTGATGTTGTAGATGTCTGCCTGGTCTACTTCACCGTCCGAATCTTGTGCTATGATACGGTCAGTGAGAGATCCTGTTATCTTTACTGAGTTCTGGTATTCCGTTACCGCCCTCTTCACTGGGTCAATGATTCCCATCCCTCCCAACCTAGGAGGCAGTGCGAGCAGCTCCCTCTCTGTATCATTCGGGGTGGTACTACTACTACTACTACTACTACTACCGGTACTATTATTATCGCTACAATTTTAAGATGTTTCACCTATTCCTTTGTCAATTTTAAGACCTTCCGTGCCATTTACCTGTAATTATGAGAGGAACCGGCCTTCGGCCTCGACATGTTTCTACCGAAAAATGTACAAATTTATCTTGAAGGGGGTGTTTTTTAAGCTTGATGGAGGTCTAAAGAGGAAAAAAATAAATAAATAAATAAATTTCTTTTTTGGAAAATAAGTAAAAAAAAAAAAAACTAATTGTTATAAATACTTTACCTTCATCGGTCATACTGTCCATAATGGTCATGAGTCTCTTGAGTCTGGCGGTGCTCTCTTGTTCTCCACCTTTGGTTAGGAAGTCTGTGCCAAACCCGGGCAACATACCCTGTGTATAATAAAAAACAATGTTACTCCCTTACTTGAGGCATGCTATGCTTACAGGTACCTACCCGATAGCACTATCGTTAGTGAGTGCTGTACTGTATTTTATATATTATTTTGTAATAGTATAGATATCTTATCAATATTTGTATTTTGTACAATTGTTAATGTCTTGTCATGTTGCAAATTTGATTTTAAATAATATTTTGACATTTAACATGTAGTTTCTTTATTCATGCAGAGTTTAGTAAAATTTGCCAGAACGTCCCGGACTTCCCAAACTTGACTACTTCCTTTAACGTGACGATAGTGCGTTGTTATATGTGCGATTAGTTTGCTTGGGAAACAGATTAACTTGCTCATGTAGTAATGTACACCCTATGTGGTGGATTGTGTTCTTTTATTTAATAATTTTCATTTTAGTAAGCGTTGTTTCCACATAGCGATTTTGATAATTTAATTTGACTTTATGTTGTCCTTGTCCCAGTTTTGTTTTGTTTGGTTTGCAGGTTTTGCATTTTAATTGACATAGGAAACACATTTATTTGACATTGCACTCACTCAGGCAATATAGATATGATAGAACACTATCTTCCATATACTGTATACATATAAATATTTGAAGACCAAGTGCTCCACACGAAGCGCGGTTCCGGTATCACGCGCTAATGACGGCGTTCCAGGCAGCCCTGTTAAGAGCTGCCTCACCATTCTTTAACTGTCTTGGTAGCGCAATGGATAAATGCACTGAATTTGGGTGTGAGCATCCTAGGTTGGAATCCCTGGACTGCCACATGTATTTGTTGATTTCATTAATTGAGTTTAGGAGTAAAGCCACAGCATGTATATATATAGAGTGTTAACCTTTTCAAGCTCCAATACACATTTCTGTATTGTTTTCTGGTAATTATTAGAGGATTTTATTCAGATTAGGAAGGGTCTATGGAAGTCAGAGGGTTGATTGAGATAGTATTTACCCTTTTAACACCCACAGATCCTTCCTAAGCTGCATAAAATCGTCTAATGATAGCCAAAATAAACTGCTAAAATGCGTCAGAGCTTCAAAGAGACAGTTGTTGTTGTTGTTGTTCCCTAAGCCGCCTGGCCGAACAGCCCCGTCAAGGAGACAGTTGGTCTAGTCGGCTTGGTGTTGGACTGCTAAGCTACAGGCCGGGGTTTGAAGCCTGGTCATGTGGCAAAAATGTTGAATATATGAAGAAACCCTACATGAATCTAGTCCTGTACTCACCATGATCTGAGACATTGGCCCCATCTTACGGACGTTCTGGAATTGGTCGTACATATCCCTCAGCGTAAACTGGCCGTGCTGGAGTTTCTTGATCAGTTCCTTGTTGTCCTCGGGCTTCAAGTTTGTCGTCACCTGCGGAAGATAATGTAGAGCAAGATAAATATACCGTATGTATAAGATGTATTCACCTATTTGTAGTTTACAAGATAGAGCTGACCAAGCAGCCTCAATGGCGCACTCCTCAGCCGCGGTAGAGCCCCCCTACAGGAAAACTTGCGCACCCATGCATCTACAGTCCGCCTCGCCTGCCGCCGCTTGTGGGATGAAGAACTCGACCTCGCACTACAGGCAACGACACTTGGGACTTATCGGGAGGACTCAGCGACTCAGCCTTGGGCCCGACACCCCCTTCGCCCATATGATGTCGCTCTCACGAGGATCCGCATTGGCCACACGGCACTATCTGCCCATCTCCACCGTCTGAGCATCATCGGTAGTCCTAATTGCAGATGGTGCAATCAGCCTGAGACGATCATCCATGTTATCGCCCACTGCCCGCGCTTTTACTCCCACAGCCTGCTCCTCCAGGAACGCCTTCGTCGCCTGGGGATCCGTGATTTATTGCTTCCGACCATCCTTGGAGGGAGGGGCCTCACTGAGGGAGTACGGGTGCGGGCCGTCCGGCTGGTCTGCGCCTATCTGAAATCGACCGGCCTAGTGCATTGCATGTGATGACTGTACTGCAACACAAGAGACAGGGTAATTAACTGACGGGATTCTTCGTCTGATCGCCCTTAACCCTCCTGGCCCGGGCAGGCTCTCAAAATGACAGTGTGGGCTACCCGGGCGATCTGGCCGAAAAACGTCTAGGCTTAGGCTACAGTATTTTTGTTTAGTTTAACTGCTAGAAATTTCCCACGCATCTATAAATGTAGTGCGGTTTCCAATCTGTAGACTGGCGTTGAGTAGAGCTCTCTATGTCAACTGGTTCAGTTGTGATGACGATTTCAGTGGAGAGCACTTGCAGGCGATGTTAGCAATATGACGATCTTTTCACTACTGAAACGACATACAGACATACAATAACAAACGAGTCTTCTCTTTCTTGTTTTCGGAGGTGCGGTGACGTAACGTTCGGCTTTGTTTACATGCGTCGGACGCACGGCGTTCAGACCAAGCTGAATAGGCTTTCAAGCTTACAGATTTTAAAATGACAACCGGGCACCTGCCCTTCATTCGTGGTGTCATTTTAAAATGACAACCGGGCCAGAAGGGTTAAAAGCCACCAAGAACCAAGGATTGAGCTGCGCCTATCCAGTTGACTTTTAAAGTCGTGGATATTTCTTGCTTCTAAAACCTCCACACTTGAGTCGTTCCACCTATTTATCGTTCTATACGGAAAGCTAAACTTTTTCACGTTGGACTTGCACCTCTCCTTCTTATCCTATATATACATAATGTCCTCTGGTTCTTCCATCGTCCAGCCTAATAAAATCCTCCTTATCGAGTCTCTGGAATTCTCTCATGCATCTGTACAGTCGCGCACCCAGTATGTTTTGATCAATAATTGGTATCAGCAATATCTAAGAGACAGAAACGAGCGAGGTACGTGGAGAGTAAGAGGGTGGTGAAGAGAGTAGTGAAGGAAAGTAAGAGAAGAGTAGATGAAGAATTTGGAAGGAATCTGAGTGTAAAATGGAGGGAGAGTAAGAAACTGTTCTGGAAAGAAGTCAAGAAAGTTAGGGAAGGTAGCAAGGGAAACAGTAAGGGTGTGAAAGATAAGAATGGGAGAATGCTAGCCGAGAAGCAAGAGAGAGTCGAAAGATGGAGGGAGTACTTCAGTGAGTTGCTAAATGAAAGGAATGAAGAGCCAGCAAACATAGCTGGATATGGTATGGGAGGGAGAAGAAGAGAAGTAGTGGAGGAGGAGGTGGGGATCAGGAGGTCAGAAGTGTCGGAAGCCATGAAAAGAGTGAAGTTGGGGAAAGCACCAGGAACAGATGGAGTGTGTGGGGAAATGTTGAGGTATGGTGGTGAGATAGTGATAGAATGGGTATGGAAAATGTGCAAACTAGCATGGGAGAAGGGGAGTGCACCCGATGACTGGAAGACTGGCATAATAGTCCCCCTATATAAGGGCAAAGGGGAAAGAGGAGTGTGTGGTAACCACCGAGGAATATGTCTTCTAAGCGTAGTAGGGAAGGTATACAGTAGGGTAGTGATTGAGAGAGTGAGAGTGAGAACGGAGAAATGGATAGGCGACGAGCAGGGAGGCTTTAGGAAGGGAAGAGGATGTGTAGATCAGATTTTTACCCTGAATTGTGTTGTGGAGAAGTATCTGGAGAAGAAACAAAAGGTGTATGTTGCCTTTATGGACTTGGAGAAGGCCTATGACAGAGTGGATAGAGAAGGTTTGTGGAAAGTACTTAGAATATACGGAGTAGAGGGCAAGTTGCTGAAAGCAGTGAAGAGCATGTATGAGGGTGCAAAGGCGGCAGTACGTGTGGAGAGTGAGCAGAGCGAGTTCTTTGACCTGAATGTTGGTTTGAAACAGGGGTGTGTGATGTCCCCGTGGTTGTTTACTGTATATATGGATGGAGTTATGAAAGAAATACTATCAAGAGCAGTGGATGTTGGTGTATCGCTGAAAAGGGAGGGAATTGAGTGGAAGCTACCTATACTGCTGTTTGCGGATGATACAGTTCTGATGAGTGATAATGAATGGGAGTTGCAGGGTCTGGTAAATGAGTTTGGAACAGTGTGCGAAAAACGGAATTTGAAGGTAAATACGGGGAAGAGCAAGGTTATGGTCTTCGAAAGGGGTGAAGTCACAGAGTGTGAGGTGAAGCTGAACGGTCAGGCTATGGAGATCGTCAACTCTTTTAAGTATCTGGGCAGTGTGTTGAGTAAAGATGGGACTATGGATGAAGAGGTGCGGGAGAGGGTACAACAGGGGAAGAGGGTTGTAGGAACGCTAAAAGCAGTAACAAGAAATAGGGTGGTCAGTATGGAAGTGAAGAAGTCCTTGCATGACAGTGTGGTAATCCCGACACTGACTTACGGAAGCGAAGCATGGACGTTGGTTGAGAGACTCAGACCAAGAGTGAGAGCAGTGGAAATGAATTACTTAAGGAGTGCGTGCAGAATTACATGGAGGGATAGACAGACTAATGAGGAAGTAAGAAGGAGGTGTGGTGTGGAGGTAGATGTGCTGGAAAGTGTGAAAAGGAACAACTTGAGATGGTTCGGCCATATGGAACGTATGGAAAGCGAGAGAATGACTAAGAGGGTGTACGAGAGCGAGGTGGAGGGACAGAGGGGGAGAGGTAGACCGAATATGAGGTGGAAGGATGGAGTGAGGAACTACATGAATGAAGGCGGTGCTGGTTGGGGGGAGGGGCGTCGACTGACTGGGGACAGAGGTGCATGGGGGCGGTTCGTTCGTGGCCACCCCTTCGGGGATCACGGCGTCAGGCAATAGATAGATAGATAGAATATCTAAGCTTCATTTCTTCATATCGAGTGAAATATACAAACATGTTCCTACACTTGACAACCCTATTCAACATCTGACAGACATTAATACAGCACAGAGCGAGCCAAATGTAATGACAGCTGGGACATGACATATTAGCGCCACTGTACATTAAATAAAGATAGAAAAATAGAAATGACCTTACCGATTTTATAAGTCCCTCGATATCTCCCATGCCGAGCAGTTTGGAGATGAAGGATTTTGTCTCAAATTCCTCGAAGTTGTCGATGTGTTCGCCGGTACCTGAAATAATTAATGTGTGAGTATCTATCTATCTATCTATGGCCACTAACGAACCGCCCCCATGCACCTCTGTCCCTAGTCAGTCGACGCCCCTCCCCCCAACCAGCACCGCCTTCGTTCATATACTTCCTCACTCCATCCTTCCACCTCTCCCTCGGTGCACCTCTCCCTCTCTGTCCCTCCACCTCGCTCTCGTACACCCTCTTAGTCATTCTCTGGCTGTGTGAGTATATGGTACAATATTATTACTACTAGTATTACTACTACTATTACTACTATTATTATTACTACTACTACTACTACTACTACTACTACTACTACTACTACTACCACTAAAGTAGTAATCCACGATGATGAGTCTGAGTGCTGACCCCGGAATAGTAAGTAGCTGAATGACTACCAAGTCGGACGCTTTGATGACTATTCTGACCTGGTTTAGGGTCCAAAGAGGGGATGCACAGGCTGAGTGGTAAATTATTTAACTACTACTACTACCACTACTACTACCACTACTACTACTACTACTACTACTACTACTACAACAACTTTTTTTTTTACTTTTTTTATTTATTTTTTTTTTGTATTTAATATTTTTCATACATTTCATGTTACTATTACTACCATCACCACCTCCACCATCACCACCACCACTACCTTATATTTAATATTGTACACATACTAAATTTCACAAGCATCAGATACTACTATTCTACACCATGCAACTTCAATCCAGTCTCCTTCCAATGCGACCCTCTGCCACTGCTGCCTCGTAGTCTACTTCTGCCACCGTCACTGGTTGTGGTGCAGACCTTCTTGTTTCCCGCAGGCATAGTAGTGCTGATCTGAGCAATGAGTAAGATAGACGGCATCTCATCCAGGCTATGACGTGGCTCCTAGGCTGTTGCTTCTTCTCTGCGATGATCTCTGCTAGCCTTGAATAGAAGCACTGGGCCCTGGGTCCCATCCCTCCTGATGTGGTGAAGACTAGTGGGGTAAAGCTGCCATGTTCGACTTGTAAGATCCTTTCTCCATAATTATGTCCTGACCTTCTCTCGTTCGTTCCTCTTGTGTGCAGCCTCCAGAGACAGCTCGCTGTAGCTGTGGGCCATTGGGTCAAATACTCTTATGTCAAAGAACGCTCGCTGTGCATTTGTCCAAAAGCCTCTTGCACTAACGTCCAATCTTGCTTCAGTGGATGTGTTGGCCGTCCTGTGCTGCATGGTCTCTCCACCCAAGGGAATGAGTGATGGTTCGCTCACCACATCTCTACACACCTCCCTGAGCATGTTCGCTGTTATATCTCTTACTTCATCGTGCCTGATGCTGATGAATCCTCCTTTCTTACATATCATGGTGTGGTCTGTATCGTTGATGGTTCCACAAACGCATCGATCGGGCAGTCCTTCAATCGGCCAATCATACCTCAGTGCAATAGCATCATTAAATTCTTGTTTGTTGAGATTGAAGCTTTTTGCCTTGATTGGTAGTGTTGTCAGCCAATTTGAAGCGCCCGTTTCTTGTGCTATTTGTAGTTTTCTTGTTTGTCTCGGGTGAAGTTGTCCCATCAATTGTGCCAGGTCATTTTTCTGTGAGTTTTGCCTCTCTGACGTGATGGTCTTTCTGATGTTGTAGATGTCTGCCTGGTCTACTTCACCGTCAGAATCTTGTGCTATGATACGGTCAGTGAGAGATCCTGTTATCTTTACCGAGTTCTGGTATTCCGTTACCGCCCTCTTCACTGGGTCGATGATTCCCATCCCTCCCAACCTAGGAGGCAGTGCGAGCAGCTCCCTCTCTGTATCATTCGGGGTGTGCGACTTTATCCACGCTGGGATGAGTTTGTCTCTGATGGTATCTTCCAGCGGTTGAAGTAATGCGCTGACATTTGGAACAGTTCTCATCAAGTAGGTCCAGCGATGTTTGACCCCATATGTGAATGCCGAATACGCGGCCTGTGGTTCCGTCTTTGCAATTTTGGCCAGTTTCTCAATTTCATTTACCCATTCTCTGACCTTCTCCTCTATGTATTTGTTCTTGAACTCTTCCGTGCTGATCACCGCCCCAAGGTGACGCTGTCCGTCCTTTGTTACTACCACTTCACTACCGCTGAAAGCTTCTACCGCCCTTTCATAATGTTCTGTTTTTACTATTAGTATTGACTTTCTGGCATTTGGATGGTACCCTAGTTTTGGTCCTACCTCTGATATTTGCTCCCACCAGTGCTTGAGATTGTTGACTTTTCCCGCTCCAGTGAGATCGTCTGCATAGGCCACCTGCTTTACTTGCGTCGCCTCATGGCTTGTTAAGGTTAGCAACACTGAGAGACCTAAGGCGTACATTGCCATTGCTACTGGGTCACCTTGTGTGGTTCCTTCCATTGATTTCAGAGGTGTTCCCCTTCGTGTGTTCTGGTTGTTTACTATGAAGAGGTCCGCAGGCATTTTATAGGTGTTCTCTACGTAGGTGGCAAAACTGGGCCATTTTACTTTGATGTTATGTATTGCCGTCTTTCTGTTGATGGTGTTAAAGGCGTTTGTTGCATCCACTAGCAGCACAGCTTCACAGTCCACTTGCTCATATATTTTTCTTATGGCATGAATTGCTGCCTCTCCCCCTGCTTGGTGGCCGGCACACACTTGGAGATTACCGGCCGCTGACCGCACATCGTCTTTCACCACTTCCATTATGCATTTTCCGATGATTCTTCTCAGCACTTCACCCACTCCTACTGGTCTGCATCCTGGATTCTTGTCTAAAGGTATTAGGCGACAAGCTGTGTAAGCCTCCAAATGTTGACAATTTTGGGTGGTCATCTTTCTTGCAAGAGCTGCCAGAGCCCTACATAAGTCTGTTGCTGCTAGTCCGAAGATTGCTGCTAGTCCGAAGATTGCTGCTAGTCCGAAGATTGCTGCTAGTCCGAAGATTGCTGCTAGTCCGAAGATTGCTGCTAGTCCGAAGATTGCTGCTAGTCCGAAGATTGCTGCTAGTCCGAAGATTGCTGCTAGTCCGAAGATTGCTGCTAGTCCGAAGATTGCTGCTAGTCCGAAGATTGCTGCTAGTCCGAAGATTGCTGCTAGTCCGAAGATTGCTGCTAGTCCGAAGATTGCTGCTAGTCCGAAGATTGCTGCTAGTCCGAAGATTGCTGCTAGTCCGAAGATTGCTGCTAGTCCGAAGATTGCTGCTAGTCCGAAGATTGCTGCTAGTCCGAAGATTGCTGCTAGTCCGAAGATTGCTGCTAGTCCGAAGATTGCTGCTAGTCCGAAGATTGCTGCTAGTCCGAAGATTGCTGCTAGTCCGAAGATTGCTGCTAGTCCGAAGATTGCTGCTAGTCCGAAGATTGCTGCTAGTCCGAAGATTGCTGCTAGTCCGAAGATTGCTGCTAGTCCGAAGATTGCTGCTAGTCCGAAGATTGCTGCTAGTCCGAAGATTGCTGCTAGTCCGAAGATTGCTGCTAGTCCGAAGATTGCTGCTAGTCCGAAGATTGCTGCTAGTCCGAAGATTGCTGCTAGTCCGAAGATTGCTGCTAGTCCGAAGATTGCTGCTAGTCCGAAGATTGCTGCTAGTCCGAAGATTGCTGCTAGTCCGAAGATTGCTGCTAGTCCGAAGATTGCTGCTAGTCCGAAGATTGCTGCTAGTCCGAAGATTGCTGCTAGTCCGAAGATTGCTGCTAGTCCGAAGATTGCTGCTAGTCCGAAGATTGCTGCTAGTCCGAAGATTGCTGCTAGTCCGAAGATTGCTGCTAGTCCGAAGATTGCTGCTAGTCCGAAGATTGCTGCTAGTCCGAAGATTGCTGCTAGTCCGAAGATTGCTGCTAGTCCGAAGATTGCTGCTAGTCCGAAGATTGCTGCTAGTCCGAAGATTGCTGCTAGTCCGAAGATTGCTGCTAGTCCGAAGATTGCTGCTAGTCCGAAGATTGCTGCTAGTCCGAAGATTGCTGCTAGTCCGAAGATTGCTGCTAGTCCGAAGATTGCTGCTAGTCCGAAGATTGCTGCTAGTCCGAAGATTGCTGCTAGTCCGAAGATTGCTGCTAGTCCGAAGATTGCTCTACTCAGGATTGTCCTCCAGCCGTTTGCATCCAGCCCTGATGGGCCTGCACTGCCTTGTGTCCCTAGAGCCTTTTTCCAAATCATTTCGCCTGTGATTTGTTCGTATATGACGGTGTTCGGTGGTATATAATCACCCTCTAGCCTCTGACTCTCGTGGACACTAGGTTGTGGATGTTTCTCTTTCAACATTTGGATGGTTTCTCTTGTGATAGGCAGCAACCCACAAGCTGCCTCCTTTGTCAGGGACCTTATTGCAGGCGCCACTTTTCCTTGCCTCATCTGGTCGCCGAATCTCCTGGCCTCGTCTTCATTGTTTTTCTTTTTTTGCCGCCGCCTGCCTAGTCTCCCTTGTAATGCTCTGGCTTCATTGAGTAAGTCATCCATCTTGTTCTCATTCCATAATTTCATTCTTCTTGTTAGCGCAATCACATTTTCGCCTTGATTAGATTTGTGGTGAGTTTTTTGCAAGAAGAGATGTGGAATGCTGAAAATTATCTTGAGAACATACGGGGCTAAAGATGTGTCATAGACATAGTTATAAATGAGCTTTGTCATATCGTTCAGCATGTTGGTGGTGGCACCACATTTTGGAGGGTTGAAAAAGTTGTGTACTACAACAACTACAACAACAACTACTACTACTACTACTACTACTACTACTACAACTACTACTACTACTACTACAATTTTTTTTTTTTTTTTTTTAGTACACCACTCAGCCTGTGCATCCCCTCTTTGGACCCTAAACCAGGTCAGAACAGTCATCAAAGCATCCGACTTGGTAGTCATTCAGCTACTTACTATTCCGGGGTCAGCACTCAGACTCATCATCGTGGATTACTACTACTACTACTACTACTACTACAACTACTACTACTACTACTACAACTACTACTACTACTACTACAACTACTACTACTACTACTACTACAACTACTACTACTACTACTACTACAACTACTACTACTACTACTACAACTACTACTACTACTACTACTACAACTACTACTACTACTACTACAACTACTACTACTACAACTACTACTACTACTACTACAACTACTACTACTACTACTACTACTAAAGATCATAGTGTATGTATGTATGTCCCGATGTATCAATGGGAAGATATTATTGGGATAGAATTTGTGCTGTACCTAGTATCAGTGCATTTCCACAAGCCCACCGAAACTTCAATAAAATACCCTCATTGTTCCCTGATTAAATAGCACTGTATGAATATTCCCATATTCAAAATATGCTATAGGGGTGCAATGCCTGGTGAGTTATCTGCTCAACAGGTGGCGTTGTGTGTGTGTAAGTGTGAGAGTCCGAGTGTAGGGGGTGAGACAGTGAAGCACGGGAGTGGGGTGGCTTCAGGGATGGGGTCGTTTCGGGCCATGAGTGAGCACCGTGCCTCATGTGAAGGCAAGATGGCAGGTGCTCGTTGTACTCTACGTGCTTCACATGTCTCACTCCCTAGACTGGAACAAGACCTCACAGGCTTCACTGTTCATTGTAAAGCGGTGAATGTTAAGGCTCTCAGCCTATGCCCGAGAGGAAGTAAGTTGGAATATAGAGAAAAAAAAAAAAAAAAAAAAAAAAAATACTCAGGCCCAATCCCCACTTTTGTTTTATTTTTTCTGGAGGTAGCTGACTCAAGACAGAGCCCGAACAGGGACAACAAAACAGAAAACGAATACAAATAATAATAAAAACATTAAATACTATACCGATAAATATGATTGGTGAATGTGTGGCAGCGACGGCCGACAGCGCACCTCCGCCCTTAGCGTGGCCGTCCAGCTTGGTGATAATAACCGAGCCAACGTCCACCTTGTCCTTGAAGGCTCGGGCTTGAGACTCGCACGCCTGACCGATGCTGGCGTCCATCACGAAGATTATGTTGTCCGGTTTCTGAAAAATGGAGGAAAATGTTATACTGTACAAACAAACAAACAAGCTTAACCTAACAAGTGCGCATGGGGGTAATTGAAAACGTCCCCCTGTGCTGACGTATTTGAGGTGTTTCCGTCACTAAAATATTCATTGTACCATTAATAGCATTAATAATTATCCATATGCGCCTATTATGGGTTGATTATAAAGGTATTAACCTGAAACAACAATAAAACGAGTGAAAACAGCGTTTGGATGGTCAAAATCGGAGATATAGCCCGCGAGTTGTATAATGTATGGGTGAGGCAAACTGCTTTCCCGCCAATTTCCCCCAAGGCCACTGAGACACAGTCGATCGATACTCTCTCTCTCTCTCTTGCACTCGCTTGCCATCAGTGATGACAACACCCTGCTTGCAACTCGCTAATGTTAGCACGAAAATATACCTCAGAATAAGGGAATAATAGGGAAAATAGGTGATAACTGAAGGAGAGGAGGAAAGTGGGGAAGGAGGGGAGGTAGAGGACTGAGATTTTGCATGGCCCAGGGGCCAAAAAAAAAAAAAAAAAAAAAAAAAAATTTGATGTCAAAAGTTGATTTTTTATTTTACTTACTCTCAAGAGTCTTCCCGCAGTCCGCCGGGGGAACTCTTAAGAGTCTCCCCGCAGCTCCCAGGTTAAGGGGAGGTTTTTAGTTTGGTCCCTAGATATCCTTCAAGCTTAAGGGGAGGTTTTTAGTTTGGTCCCTAGATATCCATCAAGCTTAACCTCTGAAGTGCGCATGGGGGTAATTGGAAACGTCCCCCTGTGCTGACGTATTTGAGGTGTTTCCGTCACTAAAATATTCATTGTGCCATTAATAGCATTAATAATTATCCATATGCGCCTATTATGGGTTGATTATAAAGGTATTAACCTGAAACAACAATAAAACGAGTGAAAACAGCGTTTGGATGGTCAAAATCGGAGATATAGCCCGCGAGTTGTATAATGTATGGGTGAGGCAACCTGCTTTCCCGCCAATTTCCCCCAAGGCCACTGAGACACAGTCGATCGATACTCTCTCTCTCTCTCTTGCACTCGCTTGCCATCTGTGATGACAACACCCTGCTTGCAACTCGCTAATGTTAGCACGAAAATATACCTCAGAATAAGGGAATAACAGGGAAAATAGGTGATAACTGAAGGAGAGGAGGAAAGTGGGGAAGGAGGGGAGGTAGAGGACTGAGATTTTGCATGGCCCAGGGGCCAAAAAAAATAAATAAAATAAAAAAATAAAAATATTTTTTTTTTTTTTTTCGATGTCAAAAGTTGATTTTTTTTTTTCACTCACTCATAAGAGTCTCCCAGCAGTTCCCGGGTTAAGGGGAGGTTTTTAGTTTGGTCCCTAGATATCCATCAAGCTTAAGGGGAGGTTTTTAGTTTGGTCCCTAGATATCCATCAAGCTTAACCCTCCAGCCCCGGTTATGTATTATATATACAGTCGACGCTCGATTTAACGGACTACTGGGGGGGAGACCCAGTCCGTTGCTGGGAAATGACCGTTGCTGGAAAATCGCTCTCGAAAATCGCCAATTTTCCCCTAATATGCTTCGAAAATGAAGATTTTTAACTTTCCGGGTGTTTTTAAGTCTTTCCTTACATATTGCACATACAAATACAGTTATTTTTTAATAAAAATGTTCTTTCATACAAAAAGACAAAACCAAAGTGTTTTTCTTACCTTAATCTATTATGTATGTATTTACAGGATATGTACATCAGAAGACTCTGAGTGGTTACTCAGAGTCCGAGTCCGAGCTGGCAACCGGGTCAACTCTAGGGCCAGGCTGGGGCTCTGAGTGACCACTAGGGCCAGGCTGGGGCTCTACGTGACCACTAGGGCCAGGCTGGGGCTCTACGTGACCACTAGGGCCAGGCTGGGGCTCTGAGTGACCACTAGGGCCAGGCTGGGGCTCTGAGTGACCACTAGGGCCAGGCTGGGGCTCTGCGTGACCACTAGGGCCAGGCTGGGGCTCTACGTGACCACTAGGGCCAGGCTGGGCCTCTGTAGTAGGGGTTGACTGTGCAGGATGTCGAGGGGCAAAGAAGCTGCTGATTTTCCCCTGCCTCCCTCCTTGATGCTGGTCACGTATGATTAACTCTCGGAACATGCGCAGGTTCCCATAGTATCCACGGGCCTCCGGTTGGTCGCTGTATTCACTGTAGTCAATCAGAGCATCAATGTACGTGCGTAGGGTGGAGAGCTTGGTTTTGCGGCTCGGTATCTCATCCTCTTCATCGCTAGAGTCCACTGTCTCCCCCACAGTTACCTGGCTAGCTATCTCTTCGGTAGAGAGGACCTCATACCCGGGATCATCTTCATTCTCGTCCAACCAGACTCGAACATCATCCTCTGTCACATCATTTTCTCCAGCATCCCGTAGTAACCTGTGGAAGTCCCTGGCCTCGAACCCGTCGAACCCAGTAAACTCCTGGTTATCTTCGTCCATGAGTAGTTTCTTCCAGCAGTTACTTAGGGTGGAAATCTTCATGTCACTCCAAGAATCTGCCAGGTTGAACAGCGCTGATTTGATGTGATAATTCTTGACGTTGGCTATGGTGCGAGCTCCACGGGTGTCTTCGATGATGTCGCTCTCATCCTCGAGCACAACCAGCACCTCATCCAGGTAGCGCCTTGTATAGCGCCTTTTCACAGCGGCAATGATGCCTTGGTCCATAGGCTGGACTAGTGAAGTGGTGTTTGGTGGCAAATACATGACTCGTATACGGCCATCATCGCTGATCAACTGGTCCTCACTAGGGTGGGCTGGTGCGTTGTCGAGAAGTAGTACCGCCTTCATTTCACGAGCAGGAATCTTCAGGACCTCCCTCTGGAACTTTCTCACTGCCGGAATAAAACTATGGTGGAACCAGTGCAAAAATATGGCTCCTGTGAACCAGGCATTCTTGGAATGATAATAATGCACTGGCAAGTCTCGCTCCATGTCCAGGTCCTTGAGGGCCCGAGGTTTCTTCGCTTTGCCAACAATGGCCAACTTAAGCCTGTGGGTTCCAGTGGCATTGGCACCGCACAATGCTGAAAGGCGTTCTTTAGCCAATTTCTTGCCCTTAGATGTCTCCTCAGATTTCCTTGCCTGTGTATTTTTAGGCAAGGAACGCCAATAAAATCCCGTTTCATCAGCATTGTACACCTGTGACAGGGCTAGCCCTTCGTCTTCTATTAGTTTGTTCAGCTTAAGACGGAAGGGCTCGACACTAGTATTGTCAGCACTCCCAGCCTCACCGTGTGCTTTCACATTGAAAAGCCCATGACGATTGCGGAAGCGCCACAACCACCCATCACTGCCCTTAAACTCAACAATGCCCAAATGTTCGGCCAACTTTGTTGCGGCCATTAACATTTCAACACCCCGCACAAGATTCCCACTCGACTTCTGTTGGACATACCACTTCATCACTGCTGCATCGAGTCGATGGTCTTTGGCCAGTTTCATATGCTTTCTGGGGACGCCCTTGCCACTAGAACTGGCCGAGGCGTCGACACAATACGTGGAGGCATAAGATTTTAGTTCGGGTTTTTTTTTCTTGATATCGGACACTGTCTGTTTCTTGATTCCATATTCCTCGCATATATAAGCCACTGACTTGCCACTATCCAACTTGCTCAGCAACTCTAGTTTCTGAGCTACACTTAAGTTCACACGCTTACGTTTCAACACTTTTGGAGGCATTTTAAGTAGGTAAATGCAAGATATGGAATATATTAGCACGGGCGGACCTGAGCGGACTCGTGGCTAGGCGGGAACTGAGCTTTAAACAATGACAACAATGGTTGCTGTGGTGACCCGCCCGCCACCTACCGGACATATTTTCTACTAACGGACTTTTGTCCGTTGGCCGGACAGGTTGTCCGGCTACGGACTTTGTCCGTTAAATCCGAAATCCGTTGTATCGGGGTCCGTTAAATCGAGCGTCGACTGTATATTCCTCGAAACCCGGGTGTTTTGGCCGAAAAACGTCTAGGCTAGGCTACCGTATATTCGTTAATCAGACTGCTTCCCGCATTCCCGCGCATCCCCAAGTGTAGCTGTGTTATTTACCTGTAAAATGGCATTAAGTAGAGCTCTCTAAGTCAACTGGGTGAGCTGTGATGATGATTTCATTGGAGATAACTTTATGGCCAAACCAGCCACTTTACACCACTTTTCGATACTGAACAACAACATACAGGCACACAAGAACAAGCGACGCTCTCCTTCTTGTGGCCGGAGATGCGGAGCGTCGGTCCAGCCGGCTGTTGTTTACATGCGTCGGACCGACGCCTCGCACAGCAAGCTCACAGGCTGTGACGTCATGGGTGCATAAGAGGCCTTCCGGGTACCTGTTACATGCTTTTTTATGGGCGTACAAGAGGTCATCCGGGAACCGAGGGTTAAGGGAGGTTTTTAATTTGGTCCCTAGATATCCTTCAAGCTTAAGGGGAGGTTTTTAGTTTGGTCCCTAGATATCCATCAAGCTTAAGGGGAGGTTTTTAGTTTGGTCCCTAGATATCCTTCAAGCTTAAGGGGAGGTTTTTAGTTTGGTCCCTAGATATCCATCAAGCTTAAGATTACACCCCCTTGAGCCCCTTTCAAGATAAATTTGTACATTTTTCGGTAGAAAAATGTCCCGGCTGAAAGCCGGTTCCTCTTATATTACAGGCTCGCTATCGCTCGCCAGGAAGAAATCGACACCTTAATGGAACGAAAGATCTTAAAATTGACAGAAATGGGGCAAAATGTCTTAAATGTCCAAACTACTAGGGCGAACGTCTTAAAATCTCAAAAGCAATGGGGCTAGACATGAGGGAGAAAGGAGTCAAGAAAAAAAATCCCTCAAGTGGACATCTCCCCTTAAAGAGAGTGGTGAAAGCTGTTGGAGTGGCTTTATTTACTCACACAAATGTTGGCGATCTGCAACATCTCTTCAAACAGCGAGTCCTCCTGCTTGTGACGGCCGGACGTGTCGATGATGATGATCTCAAACCCTTCCTTCTTGAACTGCTCTGCGCCGTCCATGGCAATCACAACGGGGTCAACTTCCGTGTAGCTGGGGAATAATTATTATAATGTAAAACTTGTAAAATAAAGGTCAATGTTTACCTATGGTCCCGTTAAGGGCAGGTTTTTAGTTTGTTTCCTAGACCTCCATCAAGCTTGAAATTACACCCCCATGACCCCCTTTCAAGATAAATTTGTAAATTTCCCGGCCAAAGGCCGGTTCCTCTTAAATTACAGGCTCGCTCTCGCTCGCCAGGGAAAATTTGACATCTAAATGGCACGAATGGTCTTAAAATTGACAGAAATGGGGCGAAAGTTCTTAAAATCGCCAAACTAATGGGGCAAATGTCTTAAAATCTTAAAAGCAACGGGGCTAGACATGAGGGAGAAAGGGGTCAAGAAAAAAGTCCCTCAAGTGGAGATCTCCCCTTAAGTTCGCATCTATTTTGACGGTTATTTTGTTTTCGGTTATTTGCAGATGATGACAATATATCTCTCCTTCTTTCTCTTTCCCTGGCTTGTATCCATTCGGCCCCATTCAGCGGAAACTACAGTATACTTGGGATGGATGTAGCGTCCGGGGGTACGGTCGTCATGTTTACATAGGTCGAACGCCGCGGTTAACCCGGGAGCTGCGGGAAGACTCTTAAGAGTTCCCCCGGCGGACTGCGGGAAGACTCTCTGGAGTAAGTAAAACTAAAAATCAACTTTTTACATCGAAAAAAAAATATTTTTTTTATTTTTATTTTTTTATTTTTTTTTGGCCCCTGGGCCATGCAAAATCTCAGTCCTCTACCTCCCCTCCTTCCCCACTTTCCTCCTATTCCTCAGTTATCACCTATTTTCCCTATTATTCCCTTATTCTGAGGTATATTTTCGTGCTAACATTAGCGAGTTGCAAGCAGGGTGTTGTCATCACTGATGGCCATCGAGTGCAAGAGAGAGAGAGAGAGTATCGATCGACTGTGTCGCAGTGGCCTTGGGGAAAATTGGCGGGAAGCTAGCTTGCCTCACCCATACATTATACAACTCGCGGGCTATATCTCCGATTTTGACCATCCAAACGCTGTTTTCACTCGTTTTATTGTTGTTTCAGGTTAATACCTTTATAATCAACCCATAATAGGCGCATATGGATAATTATTAATGCTATTAATGGTACAATGAATATTTTAGTGACGAAAAACCTCAAATACGTCAGCACAGGGGGACGTTTTCATTTACCCCCGTGCGCACTTCAGAGGTTAAGGGGAGGTATTTAGTTTGTTCCCTACTTTTTCATCAAGCTTTAAATTACACCCCCTAAACCCCCTTTCAAGATAAATTTGTACATTTTTCGGTAGAAAAATATCCCGGCCGGAGGCCGGTTGCTCTTAAATTACAGGCTCGCTATCGCTCGCCAGGAAAAAATCGACACCTTAACGGCACGAAAGGTCTTAAAATTGACAGAAATGGGACAAAATGTCTTAAATTATCCAAACTACTAGGGCGAAGGTCTTAAAATCTCAAAAGCAATGGGGCTAAACATGAGGGAGAAGGAAGTTAAAAAAAAAATCCCTCAAGTGGAAACCTCCGCGCGTCTATTTCGACGGCGATTTTTTTTCTCGGTTATTTGCTGCGGTCGTTGACGGTGTTGGCGGCGGCGACGGTAGCAGATATGGTAGCGGTATATATCATGGGGGGGTGAGGGGGAGGCAGAGACCACCCCTCAACATATTATTGTATCCAACGGCAGTCAAAATAGACGGGAACGTGATGGCCAGCGTCCGACGCCGCTCAGCGTAGTGTAAACAAGGCTGGCGGTATGCCCGAACTCTACATTCTACCCCTGAAATGTTTGGATGTTTGAATTAAAATATAAAACTGGCAAACAAACTCAAACCAAAACTGGGACAAAGACAATATAAAGTCAAAACAACATATCAAAATCGCTATGTGGAAACAACGCTTACTAAAATAAAATTTATAAATAAAAGAACACAATCCACCACATAGGGTGTACATCACTACATGACCAAGTTAATCTGGTTCCCAAGCAAACTAATCGCACACATAACAACGCACTATCGTCACGTTCAAGGAATTAGTCAATTTGGGAAGTCTGGGTCGTTCTTTAGATGATTAACACCTAACCGACGGTGCCCGTCATATGACGGGAGAGAGAATATTGGCCACCCCTGCGGTGCCCATCATATGACGGGCGCCATTTGGAGCACATTATGAGCTCTGAGAGAGAGTTCGCACGTTGGGAGGACGACAGCTGGACTTCAACCAGTCGGCACCACGGTTGGTCTCCCCACCATCGCCCGTCGTCGCGAGACAAGGAAAAAGATTTGAAATAAAACAACACAATCAAGACAGTAGAATAGTGAGAGAGATGCTACATTGCAAGGGAGAGAGAGACTGCATACATTCATACATACATAATTGACCACTTGCGAGTTTCAGGCTATAAGGAAGTTGGAGCCGTGAACGTCGATATTAAACAGCAATGCAATAATAATGTAGGTTTCTGATGGATAAATGGTATGTTGAATTGGGTTTGATGTATTTATAAATGTACTACCACCGTATTTTAGCTGGTAATTCTGCTAAATATCGATATCTACGGCTCCAACTTCCTTATAGAACGAAAATCGCAAGTGGTCAATTGACCTACCTGCCATAGAAGGGGATGCGAGCCTTGGTACAGTTCTGCTTGACCTGATCGAAGGCTCCGGCACGGAAGGTATCGGCACACACCAAGCAAGTCTTCCAACCCTTCCTCATGTAGTAGTACGCTAGCTTCGTGCACGTTGTGGTTTTGCCGGAACCCTTGAAATAAAAGAAAAAAATCAACACCTGGATGGGGTTAAACGTCTTAAAACAGTTGGCTGAATGGGGCTGAATGGATACAAGCCAAAGAGAGAGGGAGAGAAAGAGAAAAAATGCGAGGTGGGCTCCCTTAAAATCGGCACACACCAAACAAGTCTTCCAACCCTTCCGCATGTAGTAGTACGCTAGCTTCGTGCATGTTGTGGTTTTCCCGGAACCCTTGGAATAGAAATGATAAGAAGCTAATAACATAATCTAAATTTGTACATTTATCGACAAATAACCTCGGGTATGGTGGTGTTATTACTCAAATCATAGACTACAGTAGATCTGGACGGTAGGGCGGTTCGTTCGTGGCCACCCCTTCGGGGATCACGGCGTCAGGCAATAGATAGATAGATAGATCTCGACTGGACACGAAAATGGAACTTTGCAGTAAGGGACCAAAAATCGGAAAACTAACCCCCAAGTTCGAACCTCGAAACCGCGAAAATGTGATATTTTCGCGGTTTCGAGGTTCAAACTTGAAGGGTCGTTTTCCGATTTTGGGTCCCTTACTGCAAAGTTCCATTTTTGTGTCCAGTCCAGATCTACTGTAGTCTATGCTCAAATCTATTAACCCCCTCCGACATATGACGCGATTTTGAGCCGATTAGGGATACTTTAAAGCCTTTGTTACCATCAGGGGTATTTATAAACCTTTAGTTTAGTTACTTCAACCTCTGCAGTTGTCTTTGAGTTAGCTGTGTTGAGCCTATTGGGGATACTTTAAAGCCTTTGTTACCATCAGGGGTAATTAGGGGGAAAGAAGGAGTGGCTATTATTGTGAAGGAGGAGTTGAGAGAGTTTATAAAAGAGTGGAAAGAGGTGTCATCAAGGCTAATGTGGGTGAGAATGCGGTTTAAGGGTGAAAGGTGGGTTTTTGTAAGTGCGTATGGACCAGGAAGTGAAAGAGAGTTAGACGAGGTAGAGGGTTTCTGGGAGGATTTGAGAGATTGTCTACAAGGGTTTGATGAAAATGAAAATGTTATAGTTTTAGGGGACCTAAATGCTAGGGTAGGAAATGAGCCTGTTGAGGGAGTCATCGGTAGTTTTGGTGTGGATGGTGTAAACGAGAGTGGAGAAAGACTGAAAAATGTATGTGAAGAGTGTAGATTGAGTGTAGGTAATACGTTCTTCAAAAAAAGGCGTATACACAAGTACACCTGGCATAGACTTGTGAGGGGAGAGATTGTAGAGAGGGCATTGATGGATTATGTGCTGGTGACAAGGGAAAGATTGTGTAGACTGCTGGATGTGAATGTGATGAGAGGTGAGGTGGAGGGTATGTCAGATCATTACCTGGTGGAGGGAAAGCTAAGAGTTAAGAGTTACAGGAGAATAAGAGACAAGCGTGAAGTAAGAGAGGTAATAAAAGTTAGTGAGTTAGAGAAGAGTGAAAAAGAGAGGGAGTACAAGGAAAGACTAAATGAAAAGTGGATGGAAGTGAGAGAGATGGAAGAGAGAGAAGTAGAGGTTGAATGGCAACAGTTTAAGGAAGGAGTGAAAGCAAGTGCAGAGGTAGTATGCGGCAAAAGGAAAGTAGGAGGCAGAGGTATCAGGAAGGGAAGCGAGTGGTGGAATGATACGGTGAGAAAGGCAGTTGAGGAGAAGAGACAGTGTTTTGAGAGGGTTTTACAGGATGGTAGTGTTGAGGTATGGGAGAGGTACAAGGAGAAAAGGAGAGAGGCAAAACGGAAAATTAGAGAAGCAAAAAAAGATGCAAACGAAAGGTGGGGCCAAAGGCTGAGTGAGAATTTTGAAGAACGAAAGAAGATGTTCTGGAAGGAGGTAAATAAAGTAAGGAAAGGAGGACAAAAGAGGGAAGAGTCAGTGAAAGATGAAAATGGAGAATTACTAGTGGAACCAGTTGAAGTGAGGAAAAGATATGCTGAGTATTTTGAATCTTTGTTAAATACAAGAGATGGAAGAGAAGCAGTGATTGAAGCAGAGGTGGATGGAGATAGGTTACCCAGGCCACCCAGGTGGCAGGGAATAATGAAAGGATTGAGGAAAATGAGGTGAAAGAAGCAGTGAAACAAATGAGAGCGGGAAAAGCAGAAGGTTTGGATGGTATTGCTGTGGAGTGTATAAAGAAGGGTGGAGATGTGATAATAGATTGGTTGGTGAGACTTTTCAATGTGTGCTTTGTTGTGTCAATGGTACCAATAGACTGGAAGAGTGCATGTATTGTGCCGTTGTACAAGGGGAAGGGAGATCGGCAGGAGTGTTCAAGTTATAGAGGTATTAGTTTATTGTCAGTGGTTGGAAAGCTGTATGGCAGGGTGTTGATAGAGAGGATAATAAAGTGTACGGAAGTTGCAATAGGAGAAGAACAGTGCGGTTTTAGGAGGGGAAGAGGGTGCGTGGATCAGATGTTTGCAGTAAGACAGTTATGCGAGAAGTATTTAGAGAAGCATAAGGAGATATTTTGGGCTTTTATGGACTTGGAAAAAGCATATGATCGTGTGGACCGTGAAGCAATGTGGAAGGTGTTAAGGATTTATGAAATAGGAGGAAATTTGTTAGAAGCAGTTAAGAGTTTTTATGAAGGGAGCAGAGCATGTGTGAGAGTAGGAAATGGTGAGTTGAGTGAATGGTTTGAGGTAAAGGTAGGTTTGCGACAGGGTTGTGTAATGTCACCATGGCTGTTTAATATGTTTATGGATGGTGTGGTGAGGGAGGTGAAAAGGAGAACTATGGGAAGAGGATTGGGTTTAGTAGGAAAGAATGGTAGAGATTGGGAGTTGAATCAGTTGCTGTTCGCTGATGACACAGCATTGGTGGCGGATTCTGATGAGAAACTGCAGCGGGTAGTCAAAGAGTTTGGTGTGGTTTGTGGAAGGAGGAAACTGAAGGTGAACGTCAATAAAAGTAAAGTAATGGTGTGTAATAGGGGAGAGCATAGGGTGAATCTAGATGTGAGGCTGGATGGGGAAATATTGGAACAAGTAGTGTGTTTTAAATATCTAGGAGGAACGATAAGCAGGAGTGGAGGTATGGAAATGGAGGTAAAACAGAGAGTGTGTGAAGGAAGGAAGGTTTTCGGAGCAATGGGAAGTATGTGGAAGACGAGAAATCTCGGAGTGAAAGTAAAAAGTGCACTGTATCAAGGAATTGTTGTGCCAACAGTGATGTATGGGGCTGAGACATGGACTCTGAAGAAAAAGGAGAAAAGAGGGCTGGATGTGATGGAGATGAGCTGCTTGAGGAGTATGTGTGGAGTTACTCGTAGAGACAGATTGAGGAATGAAGAGATACGTAGGAGAGTGGGGCAGCAGGAACATTTGTCAGCCAGAGTGGACAGAAGGGTGCTGAGCTGGTATGGTCATGTTGAACGAATGGGAGATGAAAGGCTTACAAAGAGAATATGTGAGTCAGGTACAAGGGGAGATAGAAGGGCAGGAAGACCCCCATTGAGATGGAGAGACTGTGTAAGAAAGGCTTTGGATGATAGAGGAATGACTATAGATCAGGCAGGGGAAGTGGTGGTGGACAGGAGTGAATGGAGAATGCTTGTGAATAGTTGAGTGAACACGTGGTCATTTGGAGTAAGGGGTCGGGCGCAAGTTCGACTAGATAATAGTCCATCAGGCGCCTGGCCCGGGGGGACGATTAATATGAAGGGTGTGCCTGGAAGTGTGGTGGGAGGGCTTGTGGCTTTGGCTCCGCTGCATGTCTGCCTGCCGAGATCGGAACCTCTCCGGGTGGTCAGGGGCTGGGGGAGTGCTGGAGCGACCTTGGTAACCCTGGTCTCTGGGTCTTCTCCTGGGTGACCTGGATGTGTGTGAGTTTGTGTTTTTTATCTGTGTTTATTTTTTGTTTTATGTTGTTTTTGTGTTTTCCCTGTTCTTGCTCTGTCTTGTGTCGGCTACCCCCAAAATGGGGATTGGGCCTGAGCATATAGATAGATAGATAGATAGATAGTTTAGTTACTTCAACCTCTGCAGTTGTCTTTGAGTTAGCTGTGGGCAGAAAACTAATTTTGGAGAGGTAATTATAAGAGTGAGAGAACTCTATTTATTATTGCTAATCTGGCAACCTCTGCGTCATAAAAACGTGAAAGGGTTAACACTGTACACTCCTTTGATTGTCAGGGCTAGGACGTGCCGTTGTTACAGGAACTTAAATTTAAAAATAAAACAACAAGTAAAGTCAAATATTGTGTTTACTAACCTGCAGACCGACGAACATGATGATATTAGGCCGCCCCTTGACCGGCACACGAGCCTTCACTCCCGGATCAACCAACTGTAAACAAAAGAGAGAGAGAGATATATGGTGAAACATTGATATATATATAAAGAGAGAGAGAGAGAGTGTGTACGAGAGAGAGAGAGTCAGAGTGAGAGAGAGAGACGCCCCTTGACCGGCACACGAGCCTTCACCTCCGGATCAACCAACTGTAAACAAAAGAGAGAGAGAGAGATATGCTAAAACATTGATTTATATAAAGAGAGAGAGAGAGAGTGAGTGAGAGTGTGTGTGTGTGAGAGAGTGAGAGAGAGACAGACGCCCCTTGACCGGCACACGAGCCTTCACCCCCGGATCAACCAACTGTAAAGGTTGATTAAGAATGGGGTGCTGGATGTGTGGGGGGTATCAGAAAGAAGAATACAAAAAAAAAAAAAAAACATTTAATGGAGATATACTGTATATATATACATACATACATACATACATACATACATACATACATACAACGATATTAAAATGTCAAACTTGCAAACTAAACAAACCAAAACTTGGACAAAGGCAATATAAAGTCAAATTAACTTATCAAAATCGCTATGTGGAAACAACGCTTACTAAAATAAAATTTATGAAATAAAAGAACACAATCCACCACATAGGGTGTACATCACTACATGAGCAAGTTAATCTGGTTCCCAAGCAAACTAATCGCACACATAACAACGCACTATCGTCACGTTCAAGGAATTAGTCAATTTGTGAAGTCCGTTATTTTCCATTACCTGTACATACATTGTGACGGGTTGCCTTTCAGTAGTTGGAGTGTACTGTAGTACAATAAAGTCCCGCCCCGCCACAGCACTGCCCCACCAAGTCATCACTGTGGCTGATGTTGGTATAGTGCTAACCGTGCCTCAGCAAGACTCAACAGAGTCCCCCTGCAGCACTTGCACCTGCAGCATCTGCAACCACACCAGCCTTAACAGTGTTACAAAAAGACAGCACCATAACAAGACTATCTATCTATCTATTGCCTGACGCCGTGATCCCCAAAGGGGTGGCCACGAACGAACCGCCCCCATGCACCTCTGTCCCCAGTCAGTCGACGCCCCTCCCCCCAACCAGCACCGCCTTCATTCATGTAGTTCCTCACTCCATCCTTCCACCTCATATTCGGTCTACCTCTCCCCCTCTGTCCCTCCACCTCACTCTCGTACACCCTCTTAGTCATTCTCTCGCTTTCCATACGTTCCATATGGCCGAACCATCTCAAGTTGTTCCTTTTCACACTTTCCAGCACATCTACCTCCACACCACACCTCCTTCTTACTTCCTCATTAGTCTGTCTATCCCTCCATGTAATTCCGCACGCACTCCTTAAGTAATTCATTTCCACTGCTCTCACTCTTGGTCTGAGTCTCTCAACCAACGTCCATGCTTCGCTTCCGTAAGTCAGTGTCGGGATTACCACACTGTCATGCAAGGACTTCTTCACTTCCATACTGACCACCCTATTTCTTGTTACTGCTTTTAGCGTTCCTACAACCCTCTTCCCCTGTTGTACCCTCTCCCGCACCTCTTCATCCATAGTCCCATCTTTACTCAACACACTGCCCAGATACTTAAAAGAGTTGACGATCTCCATAGCCTGACCGTTCAGCTTCACCTCACACTCTGTGACTTCACCCCTTTCGAAGACCATAACCTTGCTCTTCCCCGTATTTACCTTCAAATTCCGTTTTTCGCACACTGTTCCAAACTCATTTACCAGACCCTGCAACTCCCATTCATTATCACTCATCAGAACTGTATCATCCGCAAACAGCAGTATAGGTAGCTTCCACTCAATTCCCTCCCTTTTCAGCAATAAACCAACATCCACTGCTCTTGATAGTATTTCTTTCATAACTCCATCCATATATACAGTAAACAACCACGGGGACATCACACACCCCTGTTTCAAACCAACATTCAGGTCAAAGAACTCGCTCTGCTCACTCTCCACACGTACTGCCGCCTTTGCACCCTCATACATGCTCTTCACTGCTTTCAGCAACTTGCCCTCTACTCCGTATATTCTAAGTACTTTCCACAAACCTTCTCTATCCACTCTGTCATAGGCCTTCTCCAAGTCCATAACAAGACTCTACTGTATATTAGACAATTTGGACTATAGACTCCTGCCCCAACACTGCTCCAACATGCAAACACTGTTACCGACACAGGTGTGGTGCCAAACAGCGCCCAGGTAAGACTCAGTCCCCTGTGGCACCTATCCGCACCCCACCAGCCTCGGCAGTGCCATACCAAGACAGTGCTAAGATAAAGACTTTATTGCCTAGTTGTTGTTGTTGTTGTTCCCTAAGCTGCCTGGCCGAACAGCCCCGAGTCCCTGAGGAAGGCCATGGCCATGATCGGATTTTCCCACAGAGCTCTCATTGAGTGTAGATTGTTGTTGGCGTAAGTGGTTGTGTGAAATGCAGTCTTCTATGATGTGTTTAACCCTCCAGCCCCGGTTATGTATTATATATATATTCCTCGAAACCCGGGTGTTTTGGCCGAAAAACGTCTAGGCTAGGCTACCGTATATTCGTTAATCAGACTGCTTCCCGCATTCCCGCGCATCCCCAAGCGTAGCTGTGTTATTTACCTGTAAAATGGCATTAAGTAGAGCTCTCTAAGTCAACTGGGTGAGCTGTGATGATGATTTCATTGGAGATAACTTTATGGCCAAACCAGCCACTTTACAGCACTTTTCGATACTGAACAACAACATACAGGCACACAAGAACAAGCGACGCTCTCCTTCTTGTGACCGGAGATGCGGAGCGTCGGTCCAGCCGGCTGTTGTTTACATGCGTCGGACCGACGCCTCGCACAGCAAGCTCACAGGCTGTGACGTCATGGGTGCATAAGAGGCCTTCCGGGTACCTGTTACATGCTTTTTTATGGGCGTACAAGAGGTCATCCGGGAACCAAGGGTTAATGTGGGGTGCTGTGTTACATCCTGGGCAGGAGTCGACAACGGAGTCATCCAGTCTCTTCTGATAGCTCAGGAGAGCTGGATGGTGTCCGCATCTCAGCCTGGCCAGGTGGACTCTGTCCTCGCGAGGAAGGGAGGATTCGGAAGGATGGATTTCGGGAGGTCGTGCATGCAGCTGCGTGTTGTCTGTGAGTGAGTGGATGCATCGGTGAGAGATATGAGTATGGATGTGCTTCTGGAAGTTGGTTCGGGGTGGGCAGGGAGGGAGAGAGGACAATAATTGTGTGTGATAACGTGTGCTGGGTGTTGTTTTGACATTTCTTGGTGTCTGTGGGTGTGTTGCCATGTAATTTAGTGGGTGGTCTTGGTTCATGGAGGCTGCTGCCAGGAATTGAGTGCCTCTCATGTCCAGATGGTCTTTGACTTTGAGAATTTTGGTTTCTTGATGTAGGTGATCTGTGGGTGCAGTAGCTGTGCAGCCTGTAATGATCTTCAGGGCTTTGTTTTGAATAGTCTGTAAAGTCTTATGATGTGTTTCAGCTAGGTTAGAAGCCCAGGCTGGGCTTGCGTATTCCATCACTGATCTTATGTATTGTTTATATACTGTGGTAGTAGTTTCTTGTTGTGTCCAAATTTTGTGTGAGCAAGACTCCTGAGGGTGTTAAGTCTGGGTGTCAGTTTCTTTTTAATGTTTGTGGTGTGCTGTTTGAATGTCATATGAGTATCATATGTTACTCCTAGGATTTTGGGTGTGTGTGTATGTGTTAGGGGTGTGTTGTTTATGGTGAGTTGAGGGATGTATTCGTGTTCTCCTGTCCAACTTGTGAGCAGGGTTGCGGTGGATTTGGCTGGGGCTAGATTAAGTCTGTTTGTAGTGCACCAGCCATGTAGTGTGTTGAGATAGGGTTGAAGGAGATCTGTTGCTCTTTTTGGGTCATGGTGTGTGCATGTGAGTGTTATGTCATCTGCATAGGAGGCTAAGTTTATTTGGGGCGTATTGGGTGTAGTTATATCGTGCATGTACAGATTGAAGAGTGCGGGCGACAGGACGGATCCTTGTGGGACTCCGTTTGGAAAGTTTCTGATTTTAGATGACTGACCGGCAAAAGATACGTGTGCACATCTGCCTGCTAGGAAGTTGGCCAGCCACCTTTTTGTGTTGTTGTGCATGTTTGTGTTGTAGATTTTGTTTGTTAGGTTGTGGCGGGGGATGGCATCGAAGGCTTTACTAATGTCGAGTGTGGCTAATAGTGATCTGTGTGGTGGTCTAGCTGAGTTGATGCCGTCGAAAGCTCTTTGTGTAAGGTCTGTGAGAAGAGTGTTTGTGGAGTGCAGTGGCCTAAAGCCATGTTGTGTTGGAGCTAGGGGTAGGTCAGGTGTAATTAGTTGTAATACTAGGCGTTCCATGACTTTGGAGGGGGAGCAAAGGAGTGTGATGGGGCGGTGCGAGGAGGGTAGCGTGGGGTCTTTGTTGGGTTTGGGGAATGTGATGATGATACCATGCTTCCAAATGTCTGGTATTGTGTTGTGTGAATAGCTGTAGTTTGATATGTTAGTGAGTGCTTGTATGCCTTGTGGTCCCAGGTGTCTGAGGTGTATGTTGCTTATGTTGTCTAGGCCACAGGCGGGTGAGTGCTTGAGATTGTTGATGATATGCTTTGTCTGGTGATTGGTGAAGGGTGTATAGTCAGGGTCTGTGGGGAATTGTCTCTTACGTCGGATGACACGTCGGTCGTCTTTGTGAGGTTTTAGGTGGCTGACATGTGAGAAGTGATTGATGAGAGTGTTTGCTTGTTGTTTACATGAAGGAGTAGAGTCTGTTGTTGTGATTGCAGCATGTGATTGTGTTGTGTTGCTGTTGGAAAGTGTGATGCTGTTTAGTGTTTTGTAGAGTTTTTTGGGGTTTGTTTTGTGATCAAGTGTTTGTAGGAAGTTATTCCAATTTAGTTTTTGTTGTTCTTGTATTTTGTTGTTAGTTTGGGTGTTGAGTGCTTGAATTTGTTGTGTGATGTCTTGTGTGTGGGGTGCTGGGGAGTGTTTCAGTATGTCGCGTTGTCTGATGAGGTTTTGAATTTCTAGTGTGAAGTTGGGGTTGTGTCTTTTTCTGTTACCTCTTGGAATGTGTTTCTTGTCAGCGTTTTGGATAGTTTTATTGAGTATGTGTACAGCATTGTTGATGTTAGTGATGGGTGTACTGTTTAGAGTTGTGAAGTGTTGTTCTGTCTCATTTGTGAATGCTTCCCAGTTAGCTCTTTTATAATTGGTGTATGTGTGTTTGTGGCTAGCTGGGGTGAGTCTGGTTTTGGTGGTGATAATGATCAGGAGGTGGTCAGAGCCTAAGGTTCTGACCACCCTCCAGGATGTTGTGGGGGCGAGTTCTGGGGAGCAAAAGGTGATGTCTGGAGATGATGGGTTATAGAGGGCTTGGTGAGGAATATGGGTATGTTGATGGATGTCGTTAAGGATGATGAGGTTATCGGTTTGGTTTTGTAGTACCAGCCCTCTGTCTGTGTCGGGGTTGTCGACAAACCAGGCCGACGTCTTGGCGTTGAAGTCACCACCCAGGATGATGTGTGGGGTGTGTGGGGTGTGTGGGGTGTGTTGTAAGTGTGGTAAGTGTATTGCCTAGTAATGGCTGTTGGTCCACAAGTCTATCACCACCACCCCTGTTAGTGGCCTAGTATGACACACGCAGCACCTATCAGCACCCCACCAGCCTCAGCAGTGCCATACCAAGACAGTGCTAAGATAAAGACTTTATTGCCTAGTAATGGCTGTTGGTCCATGAGTCTATCACCACCACCCCTGTTAGTGGCCTTGTACGACACACGCAGCACCTATCAGCACCCCACCAGCCTCAGCAGTGCCATACCAAGACAGTGCTAAGATAAAGACTTTATTGCCTAGTAATGGCTGTTGGTCCATGAGTCTATCACCACCACCCCTGTTAGTGGCCTAGTATGACACACGCAGCACCTATCAGCACCCCACCAGCCTCAGCAGTGCCATACCAAGACAGTGCTAAGATAAAGACTTTATTGCCTAGTAATGGCTGTTGGTCCATGAGTCTATCACCACCACCCCTGTTAGTGGCCTTGTACGACACACGCAGCACCTATCAGCACCCCACCAGCCTCAGCAGTGCCATACCAAGACAGTGCTAAGATAAAGACTTTATTGCCTAGTAATGGCTGTTGGTCCATGAGTCTATCACCACCACCCCTGTTAGTGGCCTAGTATGACACACGCAGCACCTATCAGCACCCCACCAGCCTCAGCAGTGCCATACCAAGACAGTGCTAAGATAAAGACTTTATTGCCTAGTAATGGCTGTTGGTCCATGAGTCTATCATGTGACGCACCCAGTGTGTGGCAACGCAACCTGATTGTACTCCTTGGTACTCCACTGTACCGCCACTGTGTGGTACCGCTGTACCGCTGTACCGTGCTGGCTGCTTATATTGAGTGTGACAACGTATAACTATGTTCTTTGTATCTCTGCAAAGGTCTCGTCATGTGCTAACCAGTGGTGGGTTTTGTTTTAAGCCATGTCGAGACCTTCCATTTAATATGTAGTATCAATAGAGAAGTTGATAGATAAGACAATGGGAGTTCAGAGAGAGAGAGAGTGAGTTAGTTTTCAGAGCGAGAGGGTAGCAACGCGCCACGCTGCCGGAGTGGTGGTTGCCAGACGTATGGACCGGTTGGCAGCCTTGCGCTTATAGCTAGGTGCGACAGGGTTGGTACTCCATTGCCGCCTGCCTATGCTGCCTGGGCTGCCCATGTTGTCGTACTGCACATTGCCTGGAGGCTCGCTGTGTGTTCCATGATCAGGTTGCCTAGAACCTTTGAGATTCTAACATCCCTTGCCCTCTCTCCCAATTTCTCACGGTTGCACTCTTTCTCTCTGACGACATTACTCTCATTTCATTCTTCTCGCTATTTAAATGCATAACCTTCCCTTGAGGTCCTAAAGGAGTTTCAGCACTCACCTCTCGTATTACTCTTAGGACAAGCATATATTTACATGTATTAGATTTAAGGGGTTAATGTGAACAGCGATCTTCTTGATGAGGATAGTTGGTGAACGTTCTACATGTTCACGAGTTATATGCCCAGCTCATCATCCAATTTGTGACTAGACTAGTGCCATGTGTAAGAGCCCGACCATGCCCAGGAGTTGTCTGTAGAGGGGCGAGGACTTAGCCTTGATTTGCCTACCGAGCCAGGAGCGAGTGCAGTACCAGAGACTACAGCTCGCTCGTAGTGCCGGTATAGTAGAGTAACGTAATTTATCTGTCCTTGTGTTCTCTGCAGTCTTTTCCTGGGTTCTCGCTTTCGGTGCTGGGACTCGTTGTTCCTGTGACTTGGCCTGCTAGCTAGAACACATGGGGATGATGAGTGGGTGATATCTTTATTTTACTATGCATTGCAGCTCTCTTTAAGTTTATGTATGTAACACTTTACAATACACATTACTCACACACAAGACAACACTATTAATACTTTCATGTATCAATTAACTGCACTGTCGTTTTGCTGCTGTGTCCGGAGTTCTGTTGCGTAGGGCGCATACGGACTCAGAGGGGAGACAGAGTGAGAGAAGCGAAGTAGCCTATGCGGTAGTAGGCTACCGGCGCAGTACTGTTGCCTGCAACCTTTTAGTTATTCCAAGTATAGATTCATTCTTATAATAAGTGACTACTATTTATGTTCCTTCCATGTGTATTATTAGGTATCTACTGGATCATGAACATCTTGTATGCTACATGCTAGTGCATGTTAGTAGGGGACAGTTATTCTAGTGCACGCGCTTTCAAGTAGGCGTGTACATTTGTCATTTAGCATTTCACTGTCATACCTTTAGCCTGCTTCTATTCTACATTATTAGAGGCTTAATATTAGCAGTGGAAATGAATTACTTAAGGAGTGCGTGCGGAATTACATGGAGGGATAGACAGACTAATGAGGAAGTAAGAAGGAGGTGTGGTGTGGAGGTAGATGTGCTGGAAAGTGTGAAAAGGAACAACTTGAGATGGTTCGGCCATATGGAACGTATGGAAAGCGAGAGAATGACTAAGAGGGTGTACGAGAGCGAGGTGGAGGGACAGAGGGGGAGAGGTAGACCGAATATGAGGTGGAAGGATGGAGTGAGGAACTACATGAATGAAGGCGGTGCTGGTTGGAGGGAGGGGCGTCGACTGACTGGGGACAAAGGTGCATGGGGGCGGTTCGTTCGTGGCCACCCCTTCGGGGATCACGGCGTCAGGCAATAGATAGAATAGATAGATAGAATATTAACGTAGTTTCTTGAGTATTGCATTTCTTTAGTAATAACGTAACCTATAAATGTCTGAGGGAGTTTAGCCTCATAGCCTACCCCTGTTGTACACTTTCGCCGAGTTAAGGTACCTCGTTACCATAGACGATAACTCTGTAGGGCGTTGGTGCTTTTGTTGTCTGGAGCATATAGTATTTGGGACTGGAATCGAGCGTGTCGTTGTCACATAAGCCATTTCTGTCCTACGATCAAGAATCCCGAATATGTATTGCCGATCCAGCCGTAACAATCACCACCACCCCTGTTAGTGGCCTTGTACGACACACGCAGCACCTATCAGCACCCCACCAGCCTCAGCAGTGCCATACCAAGACAGTGCTAAGATAAAGACTTTATTGCCTAGTAATGGCTGTTGGTCCATGAGTCTATCACCACCACCCCTGTTAGTGGCCTAGTATGACACACGCAGCACCTATCAGCACCCCACCAGCCTCAGCAGTGCCATACCAAGACAGTGCTAAGATAAAGACTTTATTGCCTAGTAATGGCTGTTGGTCCATGAGTCTATCACCACCACCCCTGTTAGTGGCCTTGTACGACACACGCAGCACCTATCAGCACCCCACCAGCCTCAGCAGTGCCATACAAAGGAGTACAAAGGAGTACAAAGGAAATCAAGCAACAACAGATCTAGTGACCCTTCTAGGCTGCTTGTCCTCCAAAACACTGAGGATCAAGTGTCCAAACAGTGGTTTAGAGTGGGTAAGGGAACATTGGAAAGGGAACTACTGCCCTGCCACTAACGTGGCAGGACTAGGAAGTTAGTAGGGGACATATGGGTTAGTAACTGAGGGGAGGATAAAGTTATTCATTTACAAACGCAGTCAGTCGCGGGTTTGATGCGAGATATTTGTCTAGGCGGAATTTAAATGAATCAACGGTGCTGCAGTCTATAACGTTTCGGGGAAGCCCATTCCACAAGTTGACAACTCGATTGAAGAAGAAATTCTTAGATTCGTGCGAGTTAAAAGATTTACCAATAATTTTGCAACCGTTTCCCCGTGTGTAATTAGATTGGTCGATAGTGAAGTACTTACTACAGTTCATATTGTCGATGCCTTTGATGATTTTGAACACTTGAATTAAGTCGCCTCTTAATCTGCGCTGGGTTAAAGGAAATAGATTTAATTCTCTAAGACGCTCTTCGTATGGTTTGTTCTTTAGGCTAGGTATCATTTTGGTAACTCTACGTTGAACTCGTTCTAGCTTGTTTATATCTTTTTGGTAATAAGGGCACCAGGATTGAACGCAGTATTCCAGAAGAGGGCGGACTAAGGAATTGTAAAGGGTTAGGATAACTTCTTTGGATTTATGCTCAAATGACCTGCCTATAAAGCCAATTATTTTGTTTGCCTTCTTAACAACTTCTGAACATTGTTGACTCGGTTTTAGGTTACTCGATATTGTTACTCCCAGATCAGTTTCTCTGTTTACATTCTTAAGCTGAGTGCCATTCATCGAATAGTTTGCTTTTTCATTTAGGTATCCGACATGTAGTACTTTACATTTATCCGCATTGAAACTCATTTGCCAAATTTGGGCCCAACATGACAATTTATCTAGATTGTGTTGCATATCGTCAACTTGTTCTTTTGAGAGTACGCTATTTGCAATTTTTGTATCGTCAGCAAATTTTGAGATTGTGCAGGTGAGACCCTCATCTATGTCGTTGATGTAAATTAGAAAGAGAATTGGTCCTAGTACCGATCCCTGGGGTACCCCGCTACTTACACTGGTCCATTTAGATGCCTTACCGTTTATGACTACTCTTTGCTTTCTGTTGTTGAGCCAATTTTCTATCCATTTCAACACACCGTCTTGTATTCCATGCGCTTTTAGTTTTAGCAGTAAACGTTTGTGGGGAACTTTGTCAAAGGCCTTTTGAAAATCAAGGTATATAATATCTACAGCTTTACTCTCATCGTAGAGGTTGAGGATATCGTGGAAGAAGTCTAAGAGGTTTGTTAAACAGGAACGTTTTTTACGAAAGCCGTGTTGAGTATCTTTAAGTATGTTATTTTCCTCTAAGTGATTTACGAGTCTGTCTCGTATGACCGTTTCTAGCATTTTACATACAACTGAGGTTAAGCTAATTGGACGATAGTTACTGGGTAGGGATTTGCTGCCTTTTTTGAATATCGGTGTTACGTTGGCTAGCTTCCACTGATCAGGCATAGTTCCAGACTGCAAGGATTTATTGAATAGTAATGTCAGTGGTTTGGAGAGCTCATTCTTAGCTTCCTTTAGAACTCTAGGCGAGATTGTATCAGGTCCTGGCGTTTTATTTACTTTGAGTTTATCTAAACAATTCAATACTTCTCTCTCTGTAACGGTGATATTGCTTAGAACATCTGAATTATCAATCTGAATCGGCGATGGTGTAGGGATATCACTGAGGTCTTCGGTTGTAAAAACTGATGCAAAGAAGGTATTGAGGGCATTACTCATTTGTACTTCGTCTTTGGTGTATTCTCCTTTTTCATCGACTAACGGTCCAACAGTTGAAGTAACTACTTTTTTCTTTCTGATATAACTATAGAATTCTTTCGGGTTTGTTTTACTTTGATTCGCAATATGTAACTCTAAGGTCTTTTTACTTTGCTTAATTAACTTTTTGGCTTTGCGTCGTAGCTCTACAAATTTCACCCGTTCTTCGTCATTTTGTGAGGATTTTAATCTATCATTAGCAAATTTTTTAGCAAGCAGGCAGTTTGAAATATCTTTATTCCACCATTTGGGCTTATTATTATGGCCTGGACGCCGTATTTTCGATGGTATGCAGTCTTGCACTGCTTTTAGGTAAGTGGTTTCGAATAACTTCCAAGATGTATTTATGTCGTTATTGTTAATTAAAAAGCTCCAGTCAGTTTCTTTAAACATAGCTCTAAGTTTATGGAAGTTTGCTTTCTTGAAATTAGGGACTTTTTCGATGCTACTATTTGGTTCGTTACTAGTAAACTTTAAAGTGAAAGTTATCGTACGATGGTCGCTGTTACTGAATTCATCACCAACATTCAAATTCTCTATCAATTCTTCTTTTGTTGCAAGTACAATGTCAAGAACGTTATTACCACGGGTCGGCGTTCGAACAAATTGATAAAGCGAACTCTCTTGCAAGTTCGTATACAAGTCATGTCCGGAGTGTGAAGTAAGAGTATCGCCCCACTTGGTCACAGGTAAATTAAAGTCGCCAAAAATTACGGTATCTTGTGAGTTACTTACATCTGCAATTTGTTCGTAAATTTCTCGGTCAGTTTGCACTGATTGAGCTGGAGGTCTGTATATTAACGCAAGTATTATTTTTGTACCTTTATTATTCTTTATTAGCACAAAAGATGTGTCGACGTTCACAATTTGAGGTTTTGACACGAGGGTCGGGTTAAGACTTTCTTTGATATAAAATAAAACGCCACCTCCATTTTTATTTATTCGGCTGTTCTCAAACATTACATAACCGGGAAGTGAATACTCTGCTAAAAAGTCTCTATCTTCTGTATTGAGCCAAGATTCTGTTATGCCAATCACATCATAATTTTCTGTAAACACTAGTTCCTCTAAATCTGAAAATTTATTGCGTATGCTACGAGCGTTTGCATAGAAAACCTTTAAAGTTGCGGTTTTAGAACTCGCATTACGTTCTTTCATCGAATTTTTGGTTCTGGTCGGATCTACATTTACATTCATGGCTGTCCTCGGTCCTCGGTCGTTATCCCTGACGGTTTTGAATTTGGGTCGTGTTGGTGGAGATTTATCCAAATTCGCGGTTCTTGACGGATTAGTATTTAATTCCTTTGTAGGTTGCCGTCCTCGCTGTCTTCGGTCCTCCTTCCTGGTTGTCCTGTGCTGAGTCGATTTCTTCTCCGAAAATCCTTCACCGCATTGTTGAGAAGACGCCCAAAACGTGCTGCTTCCACCTGGTTCAGATGAACTCCATCGTCCGAAAACAAATAGTCATCGAAGTAGAAATTGTCCCAGGTGTCGACGAATCCCACGTTCTCCTTCCTGCAGAGGTTTGCTAGACAACGATTTGTGCTGGTGGCTATGTTGTAAAATCGGCTCTCTACACCGAGCCGGGGGACGATTCCTGAGACGATGATCCTTGATGACTTCTCCTTAAACGACTTGATCAGCTGCTGGTACTTTAAAAGCAAATCTTCCGACCGGGTTCGCTGCACATCGTTGGATCCAACGTGGATGACGTACATTGTATTAGCAGGGGCCAGCTTAGATACTTCGTCAACTGCTGCAACTACGTCATCCACACCACCACCAGGGATACAAAAACGCTTCCTGGTCTTAGGTGCCCTGGCGCAAAACTCTGTGAGCTGACCACGTATCATCGAGTCTCCCACGAGCCGGACTTCTTCTATTTCCTCTTCGTCATCTGAGTCTGCGAGTATCTGGAAACGGTTTTGACACTCGGTAATCGGTATGTGTTTCCTGGTCTTGGGGCAAACGTTGTTCCTCACGACACGGAAGTTGTCTTGAGGGGGAAGAGAGTCACTATTTGTATCTTGAGTATCGGATACATCAGCTGAAGTGGCTACTGTAGGCGTTGAATTGTTGGCAGTTGACGTTGGGGCGTTGGTGGCTGCTGGAGTTGCGGTGACAATTGAAGTTTGTGGTACTCCAACGTTGAGTGTTACAAACTCTTGGAGTGATTCCAGCTTCATGGTGAGGACGTTGATCTTGTTGTAGGCTTCGTCTAATTTCACTGTAAAATTCTCTCGTTGCTGGCAGAGCCGGCAGTCTTGAAGATCGATAGTAGCAAACATGGACTCACCAAACCTACCGGCGCAGTTCGCACAAGCGCGAGGCATGGTGACAGTCACTTTCTTCAGATCACTTCACTCACTTAAAAAACAATTCACTCACTTTAAAACACTTCACTCACTTTAAAAACACTTCAATCACTTCAACCGAAAACAAATATGCTGAAATACGCAGAAATAGGTTATCAGGGGTGATAGCCTAACCGAAAACAAAAATGTTGAGATACGCAGAATTAGGCTTCCAGGGGCGATAGCCTAACCAAAAGTTTTTTTTTAAATTGAAATACGCAATAATAGGCTACCAGCGTTGAATAGCCTAACCGAAAATAATAAAATTGAAATTCGCAGAAATAGGCTACCAGGTGTGATAACCTAACCTTAAACAAATATATGTATAACAGAATATGTAACTAAATATACAATTCACCAAATAGAGATTATATAAAAATAAAGTGTGACTGCACACAAGGGGTTAATATACTGTGTCAACAGATGGCCCTGGTGTCACTGTAGCCTAGTAAAGCAGTAGCCTACTCTTTTTAGATAAAAAAAGTGTTTCAGTCAAAGGTTATTACAAGATCGTGCAAGCAACAACTAAAATTACAGATATATACTGTATAGCTACAGTAGGATACTAAATACAATATCTACAAGAGTTAATAATAAAACAGATTGGCTGGCTATAGGCTAGGCTAGGTTTGGGTTAGGTCAAAAGCTTGGCAGGTTGGGTTAGGCTAGGTTAGTTTGTACAAATACCACCCTTAGCTTAAAGTAAAATCAGTCTGAGGAGAAAAAGTCAAGAATATATCTAGGGGGAAAAGATAAATGAATGCACTTAAATTTGGTACAAAATTTGCTGGAATTTAATGTATAATCCCCCCAAAAGGTTTGTTTACAAAATGGCGTCGGCGTTAGTCTCTGTAGGCAGGTTAGTTAGTAAACAATATTGTTTATTAGCAAATTAATATGCAAAGCTTTACTTACATACAAGGCAGTTAAATAGATACTTACTACAGTAGGTAATGGGTAAAATTAGGGGCTACGATTTTATATAAAATAGTAATAAGAGAGCGTTTGTTTACAAAGCAAAACAAAACAATAGATGGCGCTAGTGGCGCCCTGTCCGAGCAGGAGTCTTGTGATAAACACAAAGTTTATCAGTCAATACACAGCGAAATATCGTGCAGTGTTACTTACTAAGCTACAGGATGGTTAAACGTGCTCTTAACCACCTTTCATGCGCAAGAATGAAGAGGATGAGTAGTTAATACTCAAATTATGATCGATATCGTGAGAGCGTTGACAGAGCGTCTGCAGCGTCTGGCGGTAGCACGGGGTACCAAGACAGTGCTAAGATAAAGACTTTATTGCCTAGTAATGGCTGTTGGTCCATGAGTCTATCACCACCACCCCTATTAGTGGCCTTGTACGACACGCAGTAGGATGCGTGAGGCATATTCTTTTTTTCCTCCACCGTTAGATGAAGGCCCCCTTACCCCCTGGGGGGATGCTTGAGAGTTGTTGTTGTTGTCCGTTCCCTAGGCTGCCCGGCCCGAGGCCCTAAGGAAGGCCATGGCCACGATCCCACAGGGCTCTTAACCCTCCAGCCCCGGCTATGTATTATATATATATTCCTCGAAACCCGGGTGTTTTGGCCGAAAAAAGTCTAGGCTAGGCTACCGTATATTTGTTAATCAGACTGCTTCCCGCATTCCCGCGCATCCCCAAGCGTAGCTGTGTTATTTACCTGTAGAATGGCATTAAGTAGAGCTCTCTAAGTCAACTGGTTGAGTTGTGATGATGATTTCATTGAAGATAACTTTATGGCCAAAACAGCCACTTTACACTACTTTTCGATACTTAACAACAACATACAGGCACACACGAACAAGCGACGCTCTCCTTCTTGTGGCCGGAGATGCGGGGCGTCGGTCCAGCCGGCTGTTGTTTACATGCGTCGGACCGACGCCTCGCACACGAAGATCACAGGCTTTCAACCACTGGGCGTTCAAGAGCCCTTCCATGGTGAGAGGGTTAACCCTTGTCTAGCGGGTCCTCTGTGGCCGTTTTGGGCCTTTTCAGGCCATTCTGACTGCTATATCAACCATCAGTATGAAAGGAACTGTATTGCGCCGAAAACTAGGCGGAAATCGCTACACAATGACGCCACATACAGCTACGTAGCACTCGTGGAGCACTGACAGTGTTACCTCAAAGATGGAAGTTTAGCTGATTTTGCTACATTGCTCACTTTTAGCGAACTATTGGTTACACTGTCATCCTCCCGCGCGGTGGGGGAACTGGAGTTAGTGTGGGCCGGGAGGCCACAGATGTCGGACGTATGGATCATTACTATCCCACCCATTTTCACTCGATTTCCACCCTTTTTTCACCCGCTTTTTGCCAGTTTTTTTAACTCGACTTGTGTTGCGTGCCGCTCATTAAGGGTTAAGGCATGTAGATTACGTTGTTGGCGTTGCTTAAGGGGAGGTATTTAGTTTGTTCCCTAGACCTCCATCAAGCTTAAAATTACACCCCCTTGAGTCCCTTTCAAGATAAATTTGTACATTTTTCGGTAGAAAAATTTCCCGGCCGAAGGCCGGTTCCTCTTAAATTACAGGCTCGCTATCGCTCGCCAGGATAAAATTGACACCTAAATGGCACGAAAGGTCTTAATATGGGGTGAAAGTTTTTAAAATCGCTAAACTAATGGGGCAAACGTTTTATAATATCAAAAGCAATGGGGCTAAACATGAGGGAGAAAGGGGTTTAGAAAAAAATCCCTCAAGTGGAAATCTTCCCTTAAGCTAACATCTAATCTTTACTTGATGGAGGTCTAGGGAACAACCTAAATACCTCCCCTTAAGCTAACATCTAATCCTTTACTTATGGTTACTGGTGTTCATTACCTTTATCAACATTAAGTCATCCTTCCGCACATCCACACATCTTTCCACACATCCACACATCTTTCCACACATCCACACATCTTTCCACACATCCACACATCTTTCCACACATCCACACATCTTTCCACACATCCACACATCTTTCCACACATATATACCTTTACAAGTTCCTTAAAGACGGTAGTTTGGATCATCCTGCGTTTATTGAGCCCGCCAGCCATCTCGTCAAAGTCGATCGCCCCGCGGACATTCTCCCTCAGCTGTTTCACCAGTCGGATATTCACGTCGGACTCGAGCAACGCCGCGCAGATTTCCTTGAGGAGATCGCTGAGTACTTCCTCGTTGATAATGGTGGCATTGTTGAGAGATTTGAGGGCCGAGGTGATCTTCCGTCCTAAGTCCGCTAACACCATCGTGACTTCTTCACTTCTTCAATAGGAATATCACAGTACCCGGTATACTATCTGAAAGAAAATAAGAACATAAGAAAATGGGTGGATGGGACTCGTTAGCCTTGGTCGGCAACTCATCTAGGGGAGACAACCTTATACAAATCCGGGTGGATGGGACTCGTCAGCCTTGGTTGGCAACCTGTCTAGGGGAATAAACCTGATACAAATCCGTACTGCTTACCTAAGGCTAAGGCAGGTTAGTGGATGGATTAGTCGAACACCACTGTAGAAAAATAGTGCTAACAAGATACACAGAGGGCCTCAGAGTCGGACGGATCTTAAACTGAGTGGTCAATCCTGTAAGTCCTTCACTAAACTGGCTCGGGTTGTCCCTCTCACAGGGAATAGGTCCGCTTGGGGGCATTCTGTGTATGGCCACCCTCGTAAGGGGAGTAAGGCGTCCGGCAATATAGATAGATAGAAGAAAATGGGAGTCTGCACAAAGCCTGTAATGTACTAGGGTCTCAAATAGCATAAGGTGGGAAGGATGTAGTTACCGGGTGTACCACTACCGACATACAACATAAATCATATATAAATACTTATAATAAAATAAATACTTATAAATCTATAATACTAGGTCAGGTTTGGTTAGGGTAATGTATTTTTGTATCCAAAGGCAGTCAAAATAGACGGGAACATGATGGTGAGCGTCCGCGTAGTGTAAACAAGACGGGCGGTACACCCGGTAACTACAATCTTGCCTTCTTTTTAGATATTGATTATCATAAGTTGAGGGGGCGAAAAACAGTCAAATTAGAAGCGAACTTAAGGGGAGGTTTCCACTTAAGGGATTTTTTTTCGAACTTCCTTCTCCCTCGTGTTTAGCCCCATTGCTTTTGAGATTTTAAGACGTTCGCCCCATTATTTTGACGATTTTTAGAACTTTCGACCCATTTCTGTCAATTTTAAGACCTTTCGTGCCAGTTAGGTGTCGATTTTATCCTGGAGAGCGATAGCGAGCCTGTAATTTAAGAGGAACCGGCTTTCAGCCGGAACATTTTTTCTATCGAAAAATGTACAAATCTATCTTGAAAGGGGTTCTAGGGGCCCGGGGGTGTAATTTTAAGCTTGATGAAAAAGTAGGGAACAAACTTAAATACCTTCCCTTAACAGTCGTGATTCAGAGTGTACAAATCGCCGCAAAAAGTTGCTTGAATATCATATACAGTCAGGCCCCCCAATTCGCGAGAATAGGGGTGACAGGAGGCATCGCGTATTGTGAATTCGTGTATTGTGGAACTAACTTTAAATGGGAATAATTAGATTGGGTGACGTCTCTCAATTATGGCCTATTTTCAAAAATTTTGGCCTTATTTTCGACATTTTTGGCTCTACAGTACAGTCTATATCTTATATATAATAAGAACAATGAATAAAAATATGAAACCTTACCTTAAAATTAGTAGTAGATAGGCTAGGACTAGGACTAGGACCGTAGGACTTCACGATTTTCTCCAACTTCTCCCTCCCTGACCAAATCGTACGAACAGTTTACTCTGACAAGCCTATTGCACAGTTTCCTTCTCCTTTTTTCTTGCGATCCAACACTTCCACCTTCATTTTGTGTGTTATCTTCTTATATTGGCGTGGCATGGCGAAAAAAGTGGCAGGCACTACAAACGTTTGGTCACTCCGCACGGCTATGAGCGCTTGAGCGGGACTGTGGGAGGGAGGGAGGGAGGGTAAGCGGGAGGGAAGGCAGGCGTATGCCCGTCTTCTTCTTTTTTCAGAGCTACTCCTGGGCCTCGCGAAACGTAGACGTGCTCGCGTATCAAGCGGGAATAGCGGATTTGGCCCCTTCTTAGCTCTCGATTCGTGTATTGTGGTACCACCTCGCGTAATTAATGTTTAATTAATTAATGTTATTTTCGAGGGGTCACTCGTGTATTAGGGTTTTCGCGAATTGTGGAATCGCGTATTGGGGGGCCTGACTGTACTGTAAATATTTAAAAGTTGCTTGAATATCATATACTGTAAATATTTAAAAGTTGCTTGAATATCATATACAGTAAAAGTCCGTTAATCCGACGACCGATGATTCGAATCTCCCAATAGTCCGAATTTTTCAATTTGAGGCCAAATCCGAATTCTCCCAATGGTCCGAATTTCAAGAAGTCCCAAAGTCCCCTTTTTGAGGCATTAGGCCACTCAAATGACACATAATGGAGCACACACATATCATATGTTCATGAATTTACTTTAAAAGTTTACCATTGTCATTGTAGCCTATTACCTACTTCAAAACATTCAGATTAATGGTCAAAGGAAGCTACTGATATAAACGTTAACACCTTCTTCTTCTTCTTCTTCTTCCACATCGTCTGCTAGAGAGTTTGTTTTGCTCTTGAACGCATCCTTGGGACGCTCCGATGCGTTACTGGCTTGCACCGCATTTTCTGCAAGCTCATTCAGTCTTGAGCTTGAAAATGCACCTTTGGATGTATTAGCCTTGAGCTTGAAAACGCACCTTTGGACGTTCCGATACGCTACTATTTATAGTTCAGTGATCGGAGCGTCCCAAGGGTGCTTTCAAGACAACAAGACAAGGGTGCTTTCAATACAATATAATATAACAGAGCACATCACAAAAGGAAAATCACAAAAGGAAAATTACAAGAACTTCTCAGGGAGGTGCCGTTGTTAAGGCATTACTTCCCGAACCACATCTTATCTTAAAGAGCAAGACAAACTCGCTAGTTGACGGAAGAAGAAGAAGACGTTTATATCAGCAGATTCCTTTGACCATTAATCTGAATGTTTTGAAGTAGGTAATAGGCTACAATGACAATGGTAAACTTTTGAAGTGATTTCATGAACATATGATATGTGTGTGTGCACCATTGTGTCATTTGGGTGGCCTAATGTCTCGATGTTTTCATCATACACAGGTTCATAGGGGTAAAGTCCGATAATCCGAAAAATCCACTAATCCGAACGAGGGCCGGTCCGCTGCCCTTCGGATTAACGGAAGTTTACTGTACTGTAAATATTTAAAAGTTGCTTGAATATCATATACTGTAAATATTTAAAAGTTGCTTGAATATCATATACTGTAAATATTTAAAGGTTGCTTGAATATCATATACTGTAAATATTTAAAAGTTGCTTGAATATCATATACTGTAAATATTTAAAAGTTGCTTGAATATCATATACTGTACTGTAAATATTTAAAAGTTGCTTGAATATCATATACTGTAAATATTTAAAAGTTGCTTGAATATCATATACTGTAAATATTTAAAAGTTGCTTGAATATCATATACTGTAAATATTTAAAAGTTGCTTGAATATCATATACTGTACTGTAAATATTTTCGGCAAGAATGTTAAGTGCGGGCGTACCGCCAGCCTTGTTTACACTACGCGTAGTGGCGTCGGACCTTTGCCATCATGTTCCCGTCTATTTTGACTGCCTTTGGATATAAAAATACATTAGCCTAACCAAACAACCTAACCTAACCTAACCTAGTGTTCATGTAATAATGACGGGGGGCAAATAGCAGAAAATATAGCGTCCAAATAGACGGGAACGTAAGTGCGAGCGAACATGACGACCGTACGCCCGAAAACTACATCCATCCCATATTTTCCAAGTAGACCTACAAGCAAAGCCTAAAAAAACAAACAAAAAACAGCGGGCGTAGTACGGTTGTCGTGTTTGCATAGACTAGGTCGTGCGCTCGCGGTTACGTTTCCGCGTCTATTTTGACTGCTTTTTTGGTTTGCTGTTAGACTGGTAATATAATGATGAGATAAAAATTGAAGAGACCCCGGACAGCCTTTTTACTAGTTAATTCTAGTTTTTTGTTTCTTTTTCTTTGATATACTGTACAGTGTTGTTTAATAATAGAGTTTTCCCATGCTAGAATAAGAAGGGCTATAGAAAAAATGAACAGAAGTAAGTCACCGGGACCGGATGGGATACAGACAAGAATCATAAAGGAAGGAGGTGAGATGTTAGTAGAGCCATTGAAAATGTTATTTGAGGTATCGTTTAATACAGGACAAATCCCGATGGACTGGAGAGAGGCGAACATAACAGCTATATTTAAGAAGGGAAAGAGAAATGACCCAGGGAATTATAGACCAGTCAGTTTGACAAGTGTTGTGTGTAAACTAATGGAAACGGTAATTAGAGAAGGAATAATGGATCATATGAAGTCAAACCAACTTTTCAGTGGGAGACAGTTCGGATTCTTGCCGGGGAGGTCGACGGTACTACAGCTAATTAAGGTGGTAGATGATTGGATGCAAATTCTAGAAGATGGTGATGTAATAGACGTGGTATATTGTGATTTTATGAAGGCCTTCGATAAGGTCCCACATAAAAGGTTAATAGAGAAAGTTAGAAGCTATAAGATAGGGGAGAAATGTGTGAAATGGATAGAAGCCTTCCTGAAAGATCGGAGACAGAGGGTACTGGTGAATGGAATAGGCTCGGGGTGGAGGGAAATTACAAGTGGGGTACCTCAGGGATCTGTGTTGGGACCACTGCTGTTCGTTATATTTATCAACGACTTACCTGAAGTTATAACTAATGGAAGTGAGGTATACCTGTATGCGGATGACACTAAGCTGTATACAGTAGAAGAGTGAGGAGTAAGGAAGATGTGGGTTTGCTTCAAGCAGATGTGGAGGGCATGAAGGGATGGTCTGAGCATTGGTTAATGCCTTTTCATCCAAAAAAATGCAAGTACATGCGGATTGGGACCAGCAAGATAGACAAGGTAGGATACAGTATGTATGAAGCGATGGAGGAAGTGAATGCAGAAAAGGATATAGGAGTAGTGATAGACAATAAGTTAAATTTCTCAGAACATTTAGTGGAAAAGATAAACAAAGCCAATAGAATTGTAGGGCTGATAAGGAGGACATTTGTGTCACTTGACGAAGAAATCTTCAGGAATCTCTATACAGCGCTGGTTAGGCCGCACCTGGAATATGCGAACCAGGTGTGGGCTCCATATATGGTAAAGGATATAGAAGCAGTGGAGAAAGTGCAGAGGAGAGCTAGCAAGCTGGTACCAACGTTGAAGAACGTGGGCTTTGAGCAGAGGTTGAGGACACTGGGGCTTCCGACACTGGCATATAGGAGAAAGAGAGGGGATATGATAGAGACTTTTAAGATAGTGTCAGGAAAGTACGATGAGGATGAGTGTGAAGGTATCTTCTCGATGCGGGAGGGAACAAGAATGAGAGGACACTCTAAGAAAATTTACAAAGAAAGAAATAGGCTTGAGAAGGTAAAGAACTCATTTTGTGATAGAGTGGTAAATGAGTGGAACGCACTGCCCCAGTATGTAGTCGATTCCGAATCAATAAGGGAGTTTGAAAGTAATCTTGATAAAGCATGGGGAAGACTAGATTTGAAGTTTGATTATAAAACAAAAATACAGAATAGTAAAAATGTTGCGTCTGCTACCGCCGCCGCCGCCAACACCGTGAACGACCGCAGCAGTGCAAGTACTGGTACACTCGACCCTCCATTTAACGGACAAATGCGTGCAAGCACCTGTCCGTTCCTGCTAAATGTCCGTTGCTGCTAAATACTGTCCAGTCCGGATGTAATCCGGAAATTCCTTGAGAAAAATCCGGTGTTGAGTACAGGTGTCCCGATCGTGACATTTAACTGTTATGCATCCTTTTTTTTACTGTACCTGAAATAAATCCTGGTAATCCTTTGTGCTACACCCTATTGATAATGCAAAACTATTGAACACACTTAACCTAACAAGTGCGCATGGGGGTAATTGAAAACGTCCCCCTGTGCTGACGTATTTGAGGTGTTTCCGTCACTAAAATATTCATTGTACCATTAATAGCATTAATAATTATCCATATGCGCCTATTATGGGTTGATTATAAAGGTATTAACCTGAAACAACAATAAAACGAGTGAAAACAGCGTTTGGATGGTCAAAATCGGAGATATAGCCCGCGAGTTGTATAATGTATGGGTGAGGCAAACTGCTTTCCCGCCAATTTCCCCCAAGGCCACTGAGACACAGTCGATCGATACTCTCTCTCTCTCTCTCTTGCACTCGCTTGCCATCAGTGATGACAACACCCTGCTTGCAACTCGCTAATGTTAGCACGAAAATATACCTCAGAATAAGGGAATAATAGGGAAAATAGGTGATAACTGAAGGAGAGGAGGAAAGTGGGGAAGGAGGGGAGGTAGAGGACTGAGATTTTGCATGGCCCAGGGGCCAAAAAAAAAAAAAAAAAATAATAATAAAAAAAAAAAAAAAAAAAATTCGATGTCAAAAGTTGATTTTTTATTTTACTTACTCTCAAGAGTCTTCCCGCAGTCCGCCGGGGGAACTCTTAAGAGTCTCCCCGCAGCTCCCGGGTTAAAAGTGTATATTATTTGGTCTCTATATAATCTGTGAATCATTTCCGATATGATAGAATTAAAGATTTTATTTTCCACCAACTCATAATCAGCAAAAAGACACAAATGTCAATTAAAAACATGTTATAATATTTCCCCATCATTTTGTGTATACCGTGGGAACAAAAGAAAAACAAAAATCTATCAAACGTAAATCTCCCGTCTGGGAAGCTCGGCGCCTAGACGGAGGGGAGGGTTGAAATATTTTGTTGACTATCTTATATTTATTATTTATCTATGTGCTGGAAGGATATTATATTTTTCAATTCCATCACATTAGAAATTATTCAAAGATTACAAAAAGTCCAAATAAGACATAGTTATGTTAATGTATAAGGGATTTAGGTAGATGAATTAGAGAGATAGATAGATAGAAAGAGTGTGTATATCGAGGGAAAAAAACAAAACAAAAAATCTATCAAACGTAAATCTTCCGTCTCGGAAGCTCGGCGTCTAGACTGAGGGGAGGGTTGAACTATTTTTTTGACTATCTTATTTATTATTTATCTATGTGCTGGAAGGATATTATTAAAATGCCCCAGAACGAGAAGCCCACCACAGAAGCCACGAACGAACACCACACAGAAACACCAAAGGAAAGGTCCACAGAACGAAAGGACCAGCTGACCGAGCCATTTCAGACAGGCCCAAGCCCGCAGGGCTAAGCAGCTCCAGGCTGCACCCATTTACCTTTTCTAAACTGACCATTTTCCACACCTCACGTACACTAACCCCCTCGTGTCCTACACTCCTAACTACAAAGATGAGGAACAGGAATATACATTCATATTAAAAACACCCATGCCCTGTCCCGACGTTGAGCCAATGCCAACACATCAGACAGCCATAATTATATCTATGTATGTTCTTACATCCGAGAAGTAGATGTTATATATCTTAGAAGTTAAAACACCCACGCTTGTCCCTAGACCTCGTTCATTTTCCATGACGAGTATAGATATATGTAACCCGTGCTCAGTCGCCCCTTGCATTGTTCCTCTAGTAACTAAGTCTATAATATTAACTGCCACCAGCATTGATACGACATAGCGGCACTGTCCTTGTGTCGTATTGTGCCAAGTACAGATCAACCAGGTTTCATCACCTTATTAGGACGACGACTATAATGTCATCGTTCATCGATGTATGCAATCCTTAGTTTAAGTATTAATATTAACATTCCCTAACATCTTGTCTTGCCAGACTAAGCTTCTGAAGACCCATCGCCCCATAAATCTATGTATTCAATCCTTAGGTTAAGTATTTTTATCCGCCATTGTGTTCACCTTTTTCCATTTACTTTTCCACAATTGTCATACGTCTTCCCCTTGCCTCCTTCGTATCCACAGTCCACACTACGCCAATTTACTTCGTGTCATGCACCTCTTACCCCAACCAGAGATTGTATAAGATAACCTGGTTACCAGTATCTGTCATAAGTACCCCGAAACAATAACTAAGTACCCCTCCGAACTGCCGCTGTTGTTGGTATATTTATATTTAATAGAAAACGCAGTTCCCAGGGCCAACTAAGAGTATCCATAACCCCTCGGACTGATCACATAACTCTATCTTTTCCAGATTCCTATACCACCCCATAGTTGCATTCCCCGGTAGCATTTGGCTAACGTATTCTACTGCCTTTTCAAACTTCCATATCAATTGTAGCCTAATGCCACGCCCAGGGACCTTAGGGGCAAAATTTCCCTGTAGCCCTTGAACTCTCCCCCCCCCTCTCATTAAGGACACCCACATCTCTCATACACAGAGGGTTATTACAAACACTGGTGATATGGCAAGCCCCTAGCCACAGCCGCCGGACGACTATCACAGAGAGAGGGCGCCCAGCTCCCCCTTTTTGCCCACCCGAGGAGGGAGACCCCCACCCCCGCGGAGGTATACCTGGCCCCTGTTTTGACTTCCGAGTCATTGCCAGGTAGCACAGGAATTCTTCCTATCAATGAACTAACCATGAATGACTAACACCTTTACTAACCTCTATTAACTCACAATAAACCATTTACCTTTCTTGCATGCTCTGATCACTAAATTAGCACCTCAGCTATACCATAGAATGAAGATTGAACAATCTAGAGAGACGCTCCTATCACAGCTGTCCCCATCCTCCTCACAAAGTAGATCCAGTCTCTCTCCCCTAAATACTTCCAGTATAGCCAAAATAGTACCTCTTACTAAGGCTCAGTTATATGAAAATATAAAGGCTTTCCTATAGCCATATGCCACAACAGTAAATACCCTGGTGATGGGCTGGTCTATCAGAGTGAGAACTGAGCGATCTCTGCCATACCCATAGCTTACTCTGACTGTTCCTTTTACTTATATATTTTCTAGATCTCAAGTGACGGCGTCTCTTCCGTGGATTGACCTCCCAATCTACCAAGATTGGAAGCCAAAGCGTCCCATCTTTCCTTTGCCCCTCAACTTTCTCTTCATAATTGCTGAGGGGCACAGGGCCCTGGGTGGGGCTTTGGTTTCCCGGGCGTTTCCGCACCCTCCTCAGCTCCCCGCCATGGAGTGGCTTCGGTCACCCAGGCTATATTGTGGTCGGCGGGGGGGGGTTCTGTGGGGGCGCTCGGTTATGGCCTTGGCCTTGCTCGGGGCCTTGGGGCTGTTCGGCCAGGCAGCTTGGGGAAAAACAACAACAACAACAACAGTAAATACCATCTTACCTAGTCTCCATATCTATTGAGAGCTCAAATAAGTCCATAAGACTCGAGATCCCTACTGTCTACAGGGTCCAGAACCGAGCCTATAAATCTAGCTCCCGCCCCCAGTCAAATCAGTTGAAAGCTAGACACCAACCAGGGGTCACTACCCTGCAGTTAACTTCCAGCTCTGCCCTTGTGTTGTTCCGGAGTGAGATCCCAGAGCCGGCAGACTCCGTGGCAGATTTGGATAGAAGGACCTGCCCACGTATTTAAGAACTTCACACATATGGGCCCCCTGGATGGCCGCGGAACCAGTCGTTAGCCCCCAACATCATGGACGCAAGATAACCAGGACCAGACCCATCAGATGCTACCTAAGATTCCCTTTAGCAGTACTACATATTACTGTGCTGTTTAGAGATTCACTAATTAATATTTCTACGAAGTGGCTATCTCTTTGCCCCAGTATAATTCATATAACCATTCAATTAGGAAGTGCTAAGCGTATCAGTGTTCATTATTTAACAGGCGATACTAACTCTCGTAACCAACCATATGCCCAGATATTATTACCTAGAAGGAAACTCTAGTAATATCTGAAGGTTCGCCCACTGATTTGCGTTCTATGTATTTGTGAGACAAGAATAGAAAACTTAGATCAGTACCCCCTGAGGTTACTAGAATTCCCGTGCTCTAAAATACGCGTGTCTAATCTGGTCTGTACTTACACTAGTTGTACTTACACTAGTTGTATTTGCGGGAGTGAGCATGCTCGTTAATTCCCGCCTCCTAAGATATGTTTGTCATACCGTGCTTTGAAACTATGCACTGATGGTGCAGACACTACTTCGGCTGGCAATTTGTTCCACCCACTAATCGAGTTGGTAGGAAATCTTTTACTTTTCAGATCAGATTTACTATTTAGCACTTTTAGTTTGTAGCTGTGACCTCTTGTTCTCTCACCTCCATCCCTCTCTATGAAGTTTTCTTGGTCAATTTTGTCAATACCTCTAACACATTTATATATCTGAATTTGCTGTCCTCGTTTCCTTCTCTGTTCCAGTGTAGGTAGATTCAATCTCTCGAGCCTCTCTTGGTACTCCAAATTTTCCAAACCTGGGATCATCCTCGTAGCTGCTCTCTGTACCCTCTCAATTTTGTGGATATGTTTCTTCAAGTGAGGGGACCACACTACAGATGCATATTCCATCCTGGGTCTTATTATTTCCGTTATTATTTGTTTCATGGTGTTTTCATTAAGATAATTGAAAGACATCCTGATATTTGCCAATCGTGCTAGTGATTCTCTCACTATCTTATTTACGTGGCTTTCTGGAGACATGTAATCCCTAAATTCTATCCCCAAGTCTTTTTCTTTTTCTGCTTTGGGAATCACTTCATTTCCTAGTTTATAATCTTTTCTAGGTCTGTACTTGCTTTTACCCATTTCTAGTCTTACATTTATTATTATTATTATTATATGAGATGCCGAAGTCTCCAACCAGGGTGCAGAAACACCATCAAGATCAATCCACACAAAACACCCGGAGGCACTGGAGAGAGACTATGGCAACTTAGGAAAAAATAAAAACATACACTGTATACTGTACTGTACATATACACATATTAAACACAGATAACATATTATGCAGTGGAGGATATCAAGCTTAAATATAATACAATAAAATAGAATAAAATAAGTTTAAAAATTAGAATTAATGCTGCAAAAAAGCATTAACTCTAGACTTAAAAATGGAGATATTAGCTGAATTGACTAGCTCATTTGGCAACTTATTCCACAAGTCAACCATGGCCGGCACAAAACACCGTGAAAACTGTGTAGTAGAAAAATTAACACGGCTCATGGCAAGATAATTAAGATTGCTTG